>JAUZNJ010029964.1:0-15081 GCA_034780135.1 Jordanella pulchra
CTACAGGGAGCCAGTGAAGGGATTTTAAAACTGGTGTTATGTGCTCTATCTTCCTGGTTTTAGTGAGAACGCGAGCAGCAGCAATATCAATGTCAGTTTACTTTATATATTGTGCCTAAATGCATTCTGAATGTTAACATTTTGACAAACTAACATGCAACCTTACATTTTCAACTGCAAACTGTATCATTTCTCCCCCTTAGATGCTGGGAATAAACAAATTGTGTAGGATACAGGTACTTAAGGTTAAATAAATATTCTGCCAATCTGCCTCAGCAAATGTAATGATTTTGGGGTGCTTGAAAGCTTTGTATCCCTAGAGGTAGAAAGGTGGATACATGAAAAGACTGGAAAATGAAGCTTTCATGCAGATGTGTTTTACAATCACCAGGCCAAAAAAAAAAAACATGAATTCAGTCGGCATCTTTTGAATCACCTGGTATTCATTAACAGCATGCTGGCTAAACGCTAGCAATCAGGCTAGCCATTAAAGATGGCCAACTGCATTAATAAAGCCCTAAATGTTTACTGTGTTTGGATAGATTCTGGGTAGACACGTGACTTTATGATTATAATAATAAGTAAATTATAATAACAATACATGTTATTTAAAGACCCCTTTCAAAACACTCCAGGTCAGTTTACAAATGAGGTAAAAACAAGTAAAACATGATCAATGGATTATTAAAATCATACAGAATAAACATGTAATTTAGACAATGAATTTGTCTGTTAAGTGTAGATGAAATACAACTGCCAAAAATCATAACGTCTTGGATTTGACTAAAACTTCTAAAGTCTGTTTTCAAAATGTTATCATAAAACTTCTGTATTGAGCCAGGGAGGCTTTCCTTAACTAATTTGAGTTTATGGATGTCATTATTTCCATGACCAGCTGCTTGCTGTCATTAGTTATCACATATGTGTGTATATTTGTTTATAGTGTAGACATATTTACATTGTTGATATAATTTATAAATACCTCACTTTCTTCCTTTGTCATCACATCAGCTAGACCTAGATTTTTCTCAGAGGCTCCTACTGATACATCACCAGGTCTTTCTTTAAATTAGACAGTAGAAAAAATGAAAAACAAAATGTAGGCAAGTTATCAAAATTGTTTAAAACAGGTTTTTCATGCATAATTTTACCAATATCTTGAAAAATGAATAATAAACTGTGTAATAGTCCATTCAACTGTCGCCTAATGTTAACCATAACAGCAAGAAGGTTCCAGGTCTGATTCCCGGCCTGGGGTCTTTCTGCATGTGTGGGTTCTCTCCGGGTACTCCAGATTCCTCTCTCAGTCCAAAAACATGACTGTTAGGTTAATTGGGAGCTCTAAATTGTCCTTTTGAGTGTGTGCATGGTTGTATATTTTTGCATATTTTTTGTGTCTCTGTGTTCCCCTGCGACAGACGGGCGACATGTGGAGGGTGGAACCTGCCTTTCAATTGGTGCTGCATAAACTCAACTGAATTGATTAGGGAACTAATCCTCAGAAATATCTCACTAAATGAACCTAGAGAGCAGAGAAGGGAGATGGTGAGAGGGAAAGAGAGATAGGGGGAGGAAGTGTGTACATTCCAGGATAATCCTAATAGGGCAAACCCACTGGTTTTCCAGCCAGAACAAAACTATCACTACATATCTTGTTGATGCAGCAGAAACACATCCTTACAGACAGATATATGGGACTTACTTCAGTCATACCGATGTTTGCTCTCACCAAGTTAAGATTCTTCTTTTACATCATGCTCCTGCAAACATCAGTCTATTAAGGCAAAGGTGTCTGTTTCAGATCCTTACGATGTAAATAAGCCACACACACCCACACACCCAGCTAAGCAGTGCTTATTATTTATGTGCTGGTGGTTTGGTGTTGTTTGTTAAGGGCTTGTGTAAACGGATGTTGGTACTTATAAGTGTGTGCAAACCTCACACATGTTCTGTTTGAATATCAATGTATGACGGCGATTCTTTTAGATTTGAAAGAGAGGGAATGTGTACTCTTCACAGTGTTTCCCCTTTTGTGGTGCTGAATAAATACAGTGTATTTAAACAAAAACACAAAGACAGACATAATAAGCATATTTCAAAAAATAGAATTTGTCCTTTTTTTTATCTCATGTCCCATAAATCTGTTGAAGTACACCAGCATTACTCATCTGGTCAACAGACACACACACACAAACAGATATATACTGATTTACACGGCAGAGTATATTTTGTTCAACGCTCCTCTTATTGTTCTTGTTGGCAACAATTAAGGACTGAGGGTTTGACTTTTTACTGAGGCGCTGCACTGAGCTAAAAAAAGCTGCAGACACATTACATCACATTCTTTATAACGATGGAGATTCTCAAAAATGATTCAAATTTTTTTTCATAAAATAGTACTTCTTATTCAACATTAAAGTAACTGTTTATTTCTAGATTTCTGAAAAGGAAACCACTGCAGGCTGTTATCTGTCCCTTTGACTTCCACTGACACAAGACCTTTTTAGTGAATTTCATCCAAACATTCACACTGATAGAGAGACAATAAAAAGTAAACTGATGGCTCAATTAGCCTAATAGCAGTCACTTTAACAGAATGAAGCCAGTTTAACTTTTCACATCAATTACACTTCAGTGTTTTTCTATTTTAATGAAAAAAAAAACAGTAAATACCATAAAAATCTTATTCTGTACATAAAACACCTTTAACAAAGAAATCTAACTTATTTTTCCTATGAATCCAACCTTTAAAGCCAAAGCCGTGCTGTAACCACATGACATCATAGTACTAGCAATTACATACAGCTACTGTATAATGGATTTAAGGTTGAGCCGAATGGGAATATAATTATCACACAAAAACAACAGTAGTGAACCACAATAATACAGCCTTTAAAAAGATTTATTGGCAACCGTTTTATGAGTTTCACTTTTCTGGTACAAGCAGCCTCTGACAAATAAATAGTAAATTGTTTTCCATTAATTATCAATAATAAATACAGTGTTGGAAATGGTTGCTGATGCTCCATTTTTACAGAGACAATAAACTAAAATTGAAAGGCTTAAAATATTTTGCATTCATATTAGGGCTTAACAATAAATCAGATTTACAATCTGCTATTTTATTTTCATATCACAGAGGCACAGAAAGTGGGTTTTGCTGTCAGGAAGAAGGGAAGAAAGTTGCAGCTAACGTTCAGATCCATACATGTGAGCTAGGAGTGAGCACTTTTAAACGCAACAGTAAAGCTCTCTGGACAAGAGACCATTCAGGTCATGAAAACAGTGAATCCCTGGAGGCAAGCATGTATGTTGGTTGTTAGTACAGAGGAAAATCAAAATAATATTGATTAGAAAAAAAAAAGATCACAATTTAGATTTTTGGCAAAATTGCAGAGCCTTAAATCCAATGGCTGTCCTTTTTTAGCCATTGTTTTACATTGAAAAAACCCTGCAGCGAACTGAAGCTTACAGCTCGATGTAATTTGAATTAGCCTGAGCACCAGCTTAGAGCCCATTATAATTGGATTGCAAAGGGAAATAAAAGCTGTCTGCCTTCTCACTGTCTTCTTAGAAAGGAAATGCAATGTTAGGACAGACAATGAAGGCTGTTTATCAGGGGACCCTGAAACCCAGCTGAAATGTCTGGGAACAGAGGTGCTGTTCTGTGTGCCAGTCTGACTTTTGACCTGCCACGATAAAAACTTTTTCACAGAAAAGAACGAATAATCAGTTCAGCTTCATGTGAAAGTTTTAGTACAATACTGGCTTTAAACACAGCAGAAGCAGAATGAAGTTTGGGGCTCCATAAAATAAAAGTTAGAGCCGATGATTCCTGAAGTGAGTTACGGGAAAATGGCCTCAGCCGCTGTTCGCATCTCCTCTTCCTCGCTCGTTTCATGTGGGCTGAGATGAGAGACACACCCTCTCTTATCAGCTCTTTCCACAGTCAGTTCAGCTGTTTCTACTCTCTGAGGACACTCACTCATGTCTGTGGTTATTCATGGGAGAAAAGGAAGGGAGAAAAGGAGGAGGAACAAAGGCCTGATGACCTCATCTTCTGGTTAAGACTCTCAGACATCAACTGTCACCTGTGTATCTTCTGTAAGAAAAAGAAGGGGTCGACTTGTTATGAACGCTTTGTGATTATAATCTCTTGACAGTCTTGGATTCCAGTGAATGTTTTTAGTGTTTCTGACAACAGGACACTTGGCTGTTGGGGTGGGAACATCAGCAGGGCTCTCTGTCTCCAGATAAAAGCATGAAAGGATGAACTCTGATTTGTGTAGGAGAGACAGATGGATGTAAGAGGGACGGAAAGATGGATAACTACCTGCTGTCCAGATAATTAAAAACTGACTGCTGCATGAGGCAAGAGTCTCATTAGGACACATTGTTGAGGAAGTTACTGTGGACACCACATGCACAAAGATCACACACTGAGGGGTAAGGAGTTGGGTGCAGAATGAGACAGAAGTACAAAGTAAATAAATGGAGCTTTGCAAAAAATTCATACCCTTTGAACTTTTCACATTTCTTCACGTTGAAATGACAAACTGCTCAATAGTTCATCTGAAAACAGAAAGAGTATGGCACCAAGTCATACCAACTAAGACATGGCTGTCCACCTAAAGCAGGAGGACAGAATATAAAAGCATTTAACAGTAATATCTGTGCACTCTACAAACACTAGGCACTCCTCTTCATTCACATGGGTTGTAGTTTGCCACAAACCATGTAGGTGAAAGGGGAAAAAAATCATCCCTAACACACCGTCAGGGTAAACATGAATGTGGTGGTATCATGCTGTGGGAAGGATGTCTTTAGCAAGGAAAGGAAACCTGGTCAGCAGATATAGGAATTGGAACTAATCATCTGACAAAAGCAAGTTGAAGTTTAAACTTCCATCCACTTGATTAATCCAAAAGTTGATGATCAATGTTTTGGCTAGGATATTTCACACTCTTCTGTTTTCTTTTGTGTGATGTAGAAAATGCTGAAAGTCATGCATTCTTTCCCTTTCCCTTCAAATGTGTGCAAAACTTGTGCTGGTTTGTCAGGCAAAATCCTAATCAAATGCAAGCAAGTTTGTTGGAATTAGGCAAAGTGTAAAAAAATGCAAGTGATATTAATACTTTTGCCAAAAAAACATAAAGAAGGTGAAGAGAATAAGTTTGGGAAAAGGGAAAAATAATGAAAAACAAACTAAAATTTAGAAATGAAAAAGAAACATGACTTCTCTCTAATGTAGCCTTTATTTAGGTTTATGCCAATAAAATCAACGTCAGTCTCCTTATATCTTACATAGCATAGAAGAATTCTTTAAATACACTAGTGCTTATTTATGTAAATCAATACCTGGACTCATACGCACGCATGCACCGAGCAAGTTTGCTCCAGCTTCCTGAATGCAGCGCCAAGTTTAACATGTGCAAGGCAGTTCAGGAATGTTGGCCAATGAATCAACAGGAGGACAGTGAGAGAGAAGGTGGTGTACTTCTATGAGGGAGACCGAGATGGAGGGAGTATTGACCTTTAGGAATAAATGATGTTATAAAACTAGAGAGAAATGGGGCGAGGGAGATCCCAGCAAAAGATCAATGGATGAAGGGAAAGAAAGGAATAAAGAAGAGGAAGGAAGTGAAGTGAAAACAGATGAACGACAAGATAAAGAGAACATGTTTAATAGAGGCTGCCGCTGCTCAGGAATACAAAGTAATGACATTGCTTGATGACAGGTTTATGTTTCCTATGCAGTAAAATGTCCTCTGCTCTATGATGGAAAAGGGCAATTAGAGTAAAAAAAGAGAAGGAGAAAAATACAGAGAAAATCATCTACGACACCGATTAAGAAAAGAAAGATGAAGAGGTGGGAGATGTCAATTTTTAAGTTTATGTGAGTAGCCCATGATTTTCTGCAATATTTGGCCCCTGTGTTCTCTTTTTAAGAAGCTGGGCTCAGAGGCCAAGCCTCGGTCCTGTTTTGTTCCAGCCTCTGTGCCAAAGCGGGTTCATTGTAGACTGGAGCTGTAAGGATGGCCTGGGGGACTGTAGTGCCATTAAAAGGAAGGGTTAGCGAGGGGCTCCAATCATGGTGTGGAGTTGTTTGTTACCTGGGTGGCTTATGGCACCTAGCAATGTGTTGGGCGGATCTTGAGCTCACATGGTGAGCACTGTCTGTAAATTATTATTGAGCATAAATAAAAATCTCACAAATTCTACATTAAAACACCATTATGTAACCACGGCATCAACCACATGAAAAGGATGAGGTGGCCTTAATCCACAGCTCATGAATAATGCTGTTTGGATCTTTTTTCTCCACGGGACCTAATTTAGTGTGTTAAAACTGGACTTTAACATGTATACCTGAACTATTTTGTCACATTATGACAGTAAAATGTAGTGTGTTTTCAGTGGAATTCCTAATATAGACCAGTTTCACAGGCTTTTCTGGTTCACTTCCACTACCAAGCTAATTTGTATTTATTTATTTATTTTATTTCCAGTTAAATCAGCGTTTTGTTTTTACTGTGGATGATCTTACAGAAGGGAAGTCATTGAGGCGGAGAACATGACTCTTTTATGACTCTATTAAACCCAATACAGAGTTACTGTCTTCAGCCACAAACTGTTTTATCTCCAACTCTTCTTTCCACCTGCTTTCTGCATTGTCTCTCTACAAGACGCTTTCCGAAGTTTCAAGGATTAATCCATAAAAAAAAAAAAAAAATGGCGGCCCCCAAAGTTATGGCTCCAAAACTTGTCCAAAGACAAACACATACTGGTACATATTTCTTTTGACGATCTAGCAGTATGTGTGGTGTGTTATACTTTCTGGATGGTTAACTTCTGCCCTAGTCTCAACTTTTGTCATACTCTCTAATGACAGGTCAACTTTATATATTATGAACAGTACTTTTCTGGGTGACACAATTAAAAATAAACCTCAAAACATAATCAGCAGACAAACCTGAAAAACATGAAAAATTTCTCAAAGGTTAACACATGAGGGAACATATAAAGACATATTACTAAAATGATTTATTGAAATGGTCAAAGAAACAACAAAAATATATATAATTACAAGCATGTCTTACTCAGCCACCCACCCTGCTACTAGCACACAATCTTAAGCACAATCAAAACTAATGGTTGCTGATGGTAATGATGATGAATAGCTCTGTTCACGGCCAATGTGCTCTTAAATCGACAGAGAGTTTGTATCTGATTGGTTAAGTGCCAGGAAGTGAGACGGAGGTCAAAAAGAAAAGCAGCTCTGGAACACAAGAAGTTGCACTTGGCAAGTAAAAAAAAAAACAACACTACAGTATTTAAACTGTAACGAAAGTAACTATTTGTATCTCAAACTCTTCAAATCAAACGAAAATGACTTCATACTATAGCATACATATATTGAAAACAGATTTTTTGTTAGATTCTTTTTTTAAAGAATGTCTTTGCCCTCTTGGCTCTGTAACACTCCAGGGAATATAAATAAGTTGGTAGTACTTGCATCATAGTATATTATAACAAGGGATTACTGCACATTATATTACAAATCCAGCAATAAAAACAAGCTAAGCAATCAGACTTTTATCTCTACATCATTTCAGGATGAGCTGCACAGTGTGTGCATGTGTGAGTATAAAAGGGAGAGTGGGGTTAAACCGTGTTCTCAAATGCAGGTCATGTCTGGGTCAATCTCTCAGGCACCAGCACTTCCCTACTTAACTCCTTCATATCCTCTGTCCCTTTTGCTTTC
The DNA here is from genome assembly GCA_034780135.1 of Jordanella pulchra. NCBI lineage: Eukaryota > Metazoa > Chordata > Actinopteri > Cyprinodontiformes > Cyprinodontidae > Jordanella > Jordanella pulchra. The sequence continues at coordinate 7,766 of JAUZNJ010029964.1, forward strand.
TTACGCACACACAAATGGCCTTTACTTATAGACTGTAGCATATTTGTGCAAAACGAGATTTTAATTTGAACATGCAAAAAGAAAAGAAAAACTGAAATCAAAAAATGGTTTTAATAAACCATCACAGTTCTTTGTGCATGCACACACCCTTTAATATTTCAATTAATAAAACATAAAAAAGAGAAATGGTAATTTTTCTAGGTATTGTTACTCGATGAAACGGCAACAACATTTAGCTCTAAACAGTATAAGCAAACATTGGCATCATTTCCAGACTTAAATAAACCTTGTCATTTTTTTATGATAAAATTCTAAAAACAAAGTTTTAGGATAGGATGATCAAAGGCTACCACACCAACCATGACTAATTGAATAAAATGGTGTCATGTAACGAGACTAGAATTCACTGTCCGACCCCTTTGAACTGGTCTTCTTTGCTTTAAATACTAAACAATGGCCTGATAAGTTGGGGATGAAGGTCATTTATCTATAAATACTATCATGCCATAAGTTCATCTAAAATAACATTGACTAAATTGATCTAAAAAGAACAGACTAACCTTCAGCTAGGACTTCCTCAAGCATTTGTTAAGATGAGGTGAGTGAATCTGTGCAAACAGAGCATCTATACTGTGTAACAAAAATGCAACAGTCCCAGATGCATAGAGATTGTTTTGATCTAAAACTGCAGATCATTGTAAGCTACTGAAATGGAAGGTAGACATACAAGAGTGTGGATATAAGATGTAATGTGAACTGCTAGGCAGATATAACAGTGTTGGGATACATAATGGATATGTGTAACTATGTTCCAACCATACACTGCATCATTAATCTGATTAGACTAGAAGAAAGTTTAAATTTTCTTAGAACTCACGGTTATAAAAGCTTTGGAGTAATCTTTCTTGATGGAAGCCAAACAAACAAAACTACCAATACAAAAAGGGCAAAATATTCCAAAGAATATAAAGATGTGTGAGCGGCTGACCTTAGAAAAATATTGTGCAGGAATGCTCAGTTTGGTGACTTGACAAAGAACCACACGTATAATTATACCTCAGCTATCTTAACCTCAGGGATTCAAAAAATTTGTCTGAGCCACTTCCAGAGCAGCATGAACCAACATGGAAACTGTGAAATGGAACCACCCTGGGAGCAAAATGACTCTGGTTTGGGTGTTTGAAGATCTTTCTTGAGTTTCAATTTGTTGCTCTTTCTGGCCAAAGAGACTATTCTTCCATATTTGGTTAAGTCAAAAGCAACTGTAAACCCTTCTAATGTTATTTGGTATGAGGTTCAGCAGCTGCAAAATAAATCATTCAAACCATTACGGAAACACTCTTACAATTAGCCTTTTTTGTCTTTTGAAGAATCTGTGGAGAAAAACCACACCCGAGACCACATCATACCTATACCACTCAAACAGACCGCTGCTTTAATGTGTGGAGACAAACAGTCCGAGATATACTAAAGAATGGGATGATAGTAATGATACAAGAAAATCAATAATTAAATGATTGAATAAACAAATGTTGCAGAATCAATAAACTGGTAAACATAGAATAGAATAGAATAGAATAGAATAGAATAGAATTACTCTTATTGTCCCACAAGGTGGAAAATTGTCTTTGGCTCACCAGGCAGGCAGTACTAAAATATAAATGTTAAAAACGGAAAAAGCAAGCAAACATAAAAACAGATAAAAAGTGGTCCAATAAAATACAGTTAAATTCTTGTAATACCTGGTAGAACACAGCTAATCTCTTCTCTAGATAATCTGAGGTAAAACAGCCAACCACCCCACCCATACAATTAAATAAACGTCTAAACAAATTAGATTTAAAAACTTGCTTCTCACAGTTAGCTCTGCTTTTTGCTCATGCAGCTGCCTTATCAATACACAATGCAAAACAATCTATTCAGTGTACAGCCAGTTTAATAAAATATTTTTTTACCCAATTTGCTTGTAAGAAAGGCAAAGGTGAACCTTTTTTTTAGTCAGCTGACCAGCAGTGCACAGCTGCTGAGGGAGCACAAAGACACAAACTACGCTCTATAAAGTAGAGCAAAACTAGAACAAACTTAAGACATTTTTTGTTATAAAGATTGAATTTTCTTATTCATACATTTACATAGTTAAATGTGTATGAACATGTATTTTTTATAAGTTTTGCCATTTGTTGAACAAATGTACAATTAAGTTTTCTTTAACATTCAATGTCATAGTTAATTTAGCCCTTATTTCAACCTTTGAAGATAAATGGGTATTTTGATGGAAAAAAGGTAAATAAAACTAATATTTCTGTGCAAATTTGATCTACTTTTGACATTCTGTTAATATCAAATGCAAGCACTGCTTAAAAACTTAAGGTTGATTTCTTTTTAATGTGCCACTCTTTCAACTAATGCAAAGCGATACTGACTGTTAAGTTTAAATTCTCAGTTTACCCTAAGAAACCTTTAGATTGATTACTAGTCAGAGTGAGGGAGTAATTTGGCAGTAATGGATGGCTTTTAGAAGCGGCACCAGTCTAATCAGAAACCAATTACGCAGCTAAAATAAGACCCGGAACAAACAAAAAAGACAAAAATAGACAACCAGGGGAAAAAAAAGGACCAAGTACTTCTTTAATGTAAATATCCACTGATTTGAATTGATGTCAGCTGATGAAAAACAAGGAGACAAACAGAGTTTCGGAGCCAGATCCTCACACTGGCTACATCAGAGTACATGCTTTTAGAAGAGTAGACCAATTTGGTTTGCATAAACACTTTCTCCAAAAGATACAGCAATAAACAGCCTAACACATAAACTGAGCTAGATATACACACATATACCACAAGCTCAGACAAATGTCAAAGCTCAGTGCTTCCAAGAAAACTGCCCATTGCTCCTCTCAAACCCATAGACATAATCTGACAAACACACATAAACACCGCTCTGCATCTTTGCAGAGAGATGTAGTGTGCCATAAACATTGGCTCATAACTCAATACACCACAAAGACAAAAAAATGCTCTTAGCGTGTTCAAAGGCTGTGGTAATCAGTGCCTCTTTCTGAGGGAGTTCCCCTCAAATCTCACTATATAGCTGAAAGTTGAGGGTAGGAGACAGTTAGGTGTACTGAAATGACCTCATGCAACATTATCATCTTGACTCTGTTTGCAGGTAGGATCCTCCTCTTTTTATACACATACAAATATGAACACACACATAGGGTAAAAAGTCATCAAACTCAACAGTCCCTTGTTCTAGTAGGGGCCCTGCTGCTTTTGTTTGACTTAAATCCTCTTCCTCACCCACAGGCTAACACAGCACCAGCTCAGCACATAGCTGCCCTTCTGTTTGTGCTGGGAAATCAGATAGTGAATCTATGACCAATCAGAGGTTTGGGATTATTCCCATGTGAGTGGATGTTTGATTTTTTTTAAAGTGATTATATAGTTATTTGAACAGAGGGTAGGATTTTTACATTCCTGTTTTGATAAATATACATCCCCATGTGTACCTGATTTAGATCCAGATTTTGTACAACACACACTAAAAGTTCACAGTAGAAACCAAATCAAGAACACACATGACCCTTCAGCAGGATCATAGCAATCAATGTATAATATGTACTATTGCACGGATAGTTCATTTTGATCAACATTAATTTTCCACATATTTCAGCGGTTTTCTTTGGAGTAAAAGAATACATTCTGCCAATAAACATGAATTTAGAGCAGGACTTCTTTAACAAACGCTTTCGTTAACAAATCTAAACACTGTGTGAAAAGCTTTTAATGTATGGAAATGGAAAAAAAAAACAGTTGTGTTTTATTGGGTGTTTGACTTTAACAGATCAACATGAGGGCAAATGAAATTCAACAAAATCTGCACACACTTCTTTACAGTGTTTTCCATACGATCTTCCAAATATCCAGTTTTGTAAACCTTTCCTTCTTTATGAAGCTCGTCTTACAGCTGGTTTCTCAACTATTGGCCACTTACTATAGTTAGTTAAGAAGTTAAATGATAAATGGACTTTGTTCATATAGCCATTTTTAGCCTAACCACTCAAAGCACTTTAAACTTAAAACCACATTCACCCAGTCCAACGCGTCACAAACAAGCTAACGGTACGCAGATCAGAAGAGACTTGGTGTTACTTCTGAGTGTTGGCCGTGCAATTCATTGCTAAACCTCAAAATGTTGCTGTTTATTTTGAGCCCAAAAGTGTTTTGGGAAATTTTATTTATTCTTTTTGCATCATTAGAAATTAGTTGAATAGGTAAAAAAGATTTTATTTACATTTCACATTCCTGACTGGAGGTGCGCCAGATGTTGAATTCTTGAAGCGGGTCAAGCTTACTGTTAACTAAACTTTGTTGTGTGTTACTGAGAGACAACTTGCATACATGTGGTAACTGTGGGCTCAGCGCAGTCTGGAATTGATCGCGTCTCATTAATCGCTGGAATTAATTAGAGCCCCAGTAAAACAGGGCAGAGCCAAAATCTGCACCAGCCTGCACATGTGTGTGATTTTGTGTCCATTTCCATGGGGATAGATCTGTGCAAAGGCAGAATGTATGCATGTGTATTTGTGGGAACATGTGCATAAATGGCCATTTGCTGAATAAATGAGGAATGTTCTGTCGGCGACTGTGAGCACATATGAGGCTGGTTTTAGAGGTGTGTCGTTTCAGTGTGTGTGTGCAAACGTCTCATTTCCATGGCTCAATATTTGCCATGGAGCAAATCCCAGCCTTTGGCCTAATGAAGGAAACTAATCATGTCCACTGTAATCACACTAATACACATTTTCTTATTACTAAGGTTACAAAGGCATATGACTACAGTGTGAGGAGGACGAAAGGACGGAGCTGGAAGGAAGAATAGAAGGGTGTGAGCTGGACCAAAGGGGATGGAGAGGAAAGGACCCATTATGTACCAGTAATACTTCTGTCTGCGGTCTAAAGCCTGTACTTTGTTTTGAGCCAATGCCAAAACCAGGAGGACCGAACTGACTCTTTCTACTGACACTGATCACTTTTCGCTTTGCAAGGGAAAACACTTAAGCTCTCAAAGGAAAAGGTGATTTCAAGAACTTTAAGGAGTTACGGGAAGCATGGAAAAAAGGGTAACAACCTCAGACTCATCACTTAGCCAAAAATAAACTTTATTTTCCTTTATTTGGAAAATAATCTTTTATCTATACCTTTCTTTGGGGATTGTGGGTGATTAATAAAATCTGGGTCTTGTCATCTATGTTGCACCAAACAATCCAAAAAAAAATCAAATATATAGAAATAGATTCATGAGGAAAAAAATACAGTAAGAGAAATTACAAGCACCCTAACCTGTTTTTATATGTGATTAAACACATTTCTTCAAATGTACAGCATCTAACAGGCGTTAATTTTCTAGCATAAAATTTGAGACTTGATTGTGCTCTCTACTGATTCTCTCTTTTGTTGTAGTGACATGCTTCCAATTTTTACGGTGTAAAAAGAAAAGGGACTTGAAAGTTGTCAGATATTAAACCTATTGTAAATGTGCAAGAACAAAACTTGCTTAGTTCAAACTTCACCATTTACTGCACAGTCTGAAAGTACCCTTTCAAGATTTTAGGTTTAAAACATGCTAATCTAACCCTGAGTAAAGAAGCCTTTGAATGTATTTTGAGGTAGTATTTTTGTAAAGCAGTAAGAACAGACAGTTGAGGTCTGTCAGAGGCAGTAATGTAAAAAAACCCAACATATTATAACACAAAGTTTATTTTCTAAACACTTACACATCCACAGAAGGAATAAAATCACATTTAAGATAGGAGGAATACACTTAAGATCCATTTGGCATTAATCACATTAATGGAAAAGTCTGCATTGAAACCAGCTCCGTTTTATGAGTGTTTCAACTATGATGTGTGTTTGAGAGTTTTATTTATGCAAAACTCAGCTCAAGTGTTCTGCTTCTCTTTTTCATCAAATGAATTTTAACCAAGGAAAGCCATTCATAAACAATTTTAACAGACTTTTCTTTAAAACAGACTAACAACTTCCAACCACATCATTTATTACATATTTATCAACATAAATGAATGATTTACGATGTATGGTAATAAAATTTATGTGTGGTGAGTTTGTTATTTTTTATTGCAAGCTTGCAAGTCTGCATGCTTGGCTTTGAGTCTAAGTAAAATGAAAATACACATTAAAAGAAATGTAACATTGGGCTCTTTATGCCACAGGCAAAAATGTGTTTGAATTTTTTGCTGTCAGTCTTGTTGAAGAGGTAAGTGTCCCCACACACAGTGAGCTGGGTGTCTTCTCAGGGTCTACTTAGCCACAATGAAGCCCTCAGCGAGCACACACACACACACACACACACCAACACACACACACGCACGCACAAGACCACAGTACGTTTTTATAGTTAGTGACAGCTGACGAATCCTCTCCCCCTGTTCTGACCTTTAAACTCCGGCTCTACAGTCTGTACCTCCAAGCTAATTGACACGTCTCCTCTGATAAAGCGTCCACAAATCCTCTGAAAACATGCACACAGAAGCTCCCCTTACAATAACACCATACATTGATGCAGTCAGTGCAATCCGACATCCTAAAGAGCCCGATTTTAAAACATACGTAAAAACAAAATAATGTTAACTGTCTTGTTCCTACTCACATAACAGCAGATTTTACATAAATGTATTAAAGTACACTAAGTTAAAGCAAATTGGTGAAAGGCAGACGGAGGACGTGATGGGATAAGAGCGTTCAGTAGGGGCTTTAATAAAACATGTGGTACCTATTGGGCTTTGCATTGGAAAAAGGACAGAGAAAGAGGCCTACACTTCCCAGGCAGTTGGTGGAAAAGTACACTCTACAATTCATTGCTTCCTTCACGCCAAATTAAAGGTCCCTTGTTTAAAAAAATGGGGGTAGGGGTGAATTTGGAGGGATTGAAGGGAGGATGAATGAACAAAAAAAGAGCTTTTATTACAAAGAAAAACATTTGCCTGATCACCCAAAAGCTGTCGTGCGTTCTTCTGTACGACTAAACTTACACTCTTATACAGTTGGTAAAGAATGATACCGGTAGTCATTTTTCAGTTAAAACTTGGTCCATCTTAACTTTCGATGTAAAATCATATTTCCACATGTAAAGAAAAAAAAATATCCCACCCATCCATCCAGCCACCCACCCATCCATCCACCCATCCATCCATCCACCCACCCATCCATCCATCCACCCATCCATCCACCCACCCACCCATCCATCCATCCACCCATCCATCCACCCACCCACCCATCCATCCACCCACCCATCC
>JAUZNJ010029965.1:0-15081 GCA_034780135.1 Jordanella pulchra
CCTTTGATGTAGATGGGTGGGTGTAAGTCAGTGTTCCTCCTGAAGTCCACGATGAGCTCCTTGGTCTTCTCTGTGTTCAGCTGTAGGTTGTTTTTCTTGCACCGCTCAGCCAGACGGTCCACCTCCTCCCTGTAGGCGGCCTCATTGTTGTCTCTGATGAGGCCGAGCACCGTGGTGTCATCTGCAAACTTGATGATGGCGTTAGAGCCATGGACAGGTCTGCAGTCGTAGGTGAGGGAGTAGAGGAAGGGACTCATCCCACATCCTTGTGGCACTCCGGTGTTTATGATGATAGTGGATGAGAAGTGGTTGTCCAGCCAGACATGTTGGGGTCAACTCGTCAGGTCATTTGACTATCTTTTTAGAAAAGGATATTAAAAAAATACTCTTTGATTTCTTTTTAAAATAAAAAAAACATTTCTTCTTCTTTGTTAAAAAAGAATGACCACACTCATAAATAAATAAATGGTTCATATATGAGTACATAATGATTGAAAATCAATTCCTCACATATTTCTCTAAACACTGATAAAAGTGAGCCTCTAACCAGCAATCTGCTCTTTAAAAGTAAGAGCCACTGGTTTCATTGGAGTACACAATCTGTTGTTTATGATTTTCCAGCCTTTAATAAATATAAAAAAAACAAAAAGAAAACAGCTTAAGTTAAAGATACACCAAAGTTTCATATCATTGAATTAATAATTATCCTTTATTTTACAAAAGAATGATCTTGGCTCCACCTTTCTCAAAACCTCATCCAAAATGATTATGTTATCCTGAGGTATTTTCTATATTCATGCTGCTATTGGTTTGGCTGCTGGAAGACATGGGGACTACTTTTCATCATTCTTCTTCATTGTATCTCTACTCTACCATTATGCAGTATTTGTTAGTTCAGCACATACGTTTATGTTCTCCTTGTTCTTTCTCATCATAGTAGCTTCATGATCTGTTAGTTATTCCTGGGGCAAGGGCTTGATTCAGCAACTGCCAGGTTTTCTGGACCATCTTGTACCTCCTGAACCACAAAATTGCAAAATCTGCTTGTATTCTCACAGAACATCGTCCTGTCGGACTTACTTGTAATATATTAACGTTTCATGTTGAAAATGGAAAAAATGTGAAATAGTTAAAAGGTAAAAAGGAAATGAAAGAATCATAATAGTTTTAGAAAAAGTGCACTGTATCTAAAAACTATTTCATATAGAACAAGTTGATCCCATTAGTTCTGCATCCCCCAGAGACCTCAGTCTGCATGTTGTTGATAGAGTTTCACATTTTGTAATAAGGAACATGTTTTTTTAATGATTTTTGTGGCACTATTTTTCTTAAATTCTAAGTGGAAAAAAAAATTATGTAATTTAAAGGTACAATTCCAACCTGTCTTGTTCCTTTTCTACAGTCTCCCAAATGCCAAAATAATCAGCCCTTCTGTTGCATGTCTTTGCCTGTTTTGTGTGAATATAAAATATGTGTGTCAGAGTCAAAGAAAAGGCTAGAGAGAGATGGTCTGTTCCAACCCACATTGCATACAAATGCAAGTGCACCTTGTTGAGCATTTGTCTCATTGCAAGACTGTGGGTGTGCCTTGTCAAATTGGCCTTTTGAAACTTCCAAGCCAAAGGCAGAATGTGCCAGTGTGAGCGTGTACACTGGCATGCAGGATGAAGGAACGCCTTGTCTGGTCTGATTTCTTCTGACAGGGGGATATGAGGTCAGTAATGAAGGACAGACAGAGAGTTCTGCAGAGTAATCACGCTTCAGAAAATCACGGAGTATTCTCTGTTTGGGTGCGGTCAAAATGGAAGACACAAAAAATGCATTCCAAACTCCAAAGCAGAAGTAAATAGAGCACAACGCTGCTAGCAAAATATATGAGGCCTCCTTCAACAACCTTTGCAGGTCTCCTGATTTCTGCAGCATTTGTCCTGCAAGATGATGGATTGTGAAGATGTGCGCCGTTGCTGTGTGACAGAGTAGCTAGTTAAAAAGATTTATTACAATAATCAAATATGAAGGAGGGGATTATTACTACATGATGGTTTGGAGAATGATCGTGTTAGCTGGGTCTTCGCTTGATTACAATGATAATACCCGCCTCAAGTCAGGAAAAAGAAAGAAGCAAAGGGAGAGAGAAAACGAAGGGATAAAGGAGCATATTAGCAGTTAATATGCAAGTCTGTTGCATTACAGAAAATCATATTTCTGAAGGGTTAGAGTTGATTCTGCAGACTGCGAGAGAAAGCGCCTTTGCCATATCTGTCAGAGGCTATGCCTTCCCATAATTATTAGGTGCTGGAGGCTGACCTGCAATGCCCCCCCGCCCAATGGAAGCTGCACCCGGTATCTAAGAGGAACGAAAATCAGTTGGAGGCAAAATTGAGCATTAACTTTCATGAACCACTACCAAGACAGATAAAACAGAACGACATGTAACCAGAAAAAAAACCTTATCATTTTGTAGCTTCTCCATGTCTTGTCAGTCCTCAAGTGTCACTGGTGCAGTGCAGTAAACTAAGTGATGCACTGTCACGGCTCCATCAATAATTACAACATGCATAATTTATCCTAGTTTTAATGACGCTGCTGGGGATTTTTGGAATGGGTTCTTATAGCACCTGAGAGAACCTAACTAAGAACAGAGCTGGAAAGTTGCACACAACATTGCACACAAGCATTAGTACTGGGTTCATCATGTGTGTCTCTGTATGTGTGTGGTTGGAGGGGAGATTCAAGTACATGGAAATTCCTCATTCTGTTTGAACCTTTTTGACATACTCTATCCTTCTGGCTACTCAGCACACTGTGAGTTCTCATGTGCTTTGTTCTGCTCTACACTTGCGATTGGGCATCTTCGAATTTCAAGTATGAGGCCTTAAAAGCATCTTCCAAGCACATATAATTTGTGAGGAGCTGCAGTCATTCTCAAAAGACCTGCATTTCAAGTTTAGCATAACTTTTCAGGCATGGCAGACTCTACCCTTGTAGTGAGATATTAAGCAGTTTCAAAGAAAAATCCTGAATCTAACTGCACCTGTAGTAGTTTTCAACAAAAGCCTCTTTCAGTTCTACTTCTCATCTATAGAGTCCACCATTTTTTTCCCCTTTTCTTACACTCTCTCACTCATGCGTTTTGCTGCAGATGCTCTCAAAGTTCACTGGTTTCCTTGAAGTGGAAAATTAAATCTTCATTTACAATCTTAATTAGAGTTCGATCTACCCTGAAGCTAGTTGACAGGGAATCCATAGTGTAACGGGGGGGAAACCAGAAGCAGGAGCTCAGTTTTTGGAGAGGTGGTGAAGGTGGAGGATTGGAGGGAGGTAATCGGTGAGGAGGAACTTAGGGGTAAATTAGGCAGGAGGTGTTTACACATTAAGGACAAGGGAACATAAAGAGGAGGGGGTTAATTTGAATCACCCCCAAAGTGATGGTGGACAAAAGGGCAGAAGTTACAACAGACGAGCCCTATGAGATTGTAAGTGTAAAGACAATGAAGTGAAAAAAATAATTAGACAACATTTGCCTTCTTCGATTTCTCACTATAAAGGTATATTACCTAAAAAATACAATGAACCAAAAAGAGGATAATCTTATTTTTTTACCCATCACTACAATGGAAACCACGATCCAAACAAATGCTTTTCCATTGATTCTTGACTGGTATATGAAATTAATATATGTTTTTTTGTTTTCTTTTTTATAATAAGTTCCATTAAAGCTCTAGGGAGGCAGTCGCAAAGGCATAGAGTGGAGGACCAATGAATGGGGTCCTCAGTGCTCAATGCAGCTGTCCTGAGTATGAGCCCTGACCAGGAGAGACTTTTAATGCATGTGTTTCCCCTTTCTATGATCCTTTCCCCTGACAGTTCACTTTTAAAACAAAGGCCGTTACTGTATGGAAGGCATCGCTTTCCCTTCTTGCAACATTTTCTTAGTTGGATTTAGGTTTGGCTTTTAAGCATGCACATGCATTTTAGTGTTTGGCCAACAGTAAAGTGAACCTGTGCCTCAGGACTTTTGTAACCTATAGGTTATTGGATTAGATAACACATTTTCTTAGAATAAATCCTGTATATAGCTCCATATTGGTAATTTGACCAACTCTGATCAGCTTCCCTGTCCATCCTAAAGGAAGCAAGTCTCTATTACCCTGTTCCTTCATAAGAATCATTTGTTTATAGTATAACTAGTACAGACCTTTCTGTGTTTACTCCAGAGACCTTTCTTTTTTATGTTATCTTATGTATTTTTGCACTGTTCTGTGTTTCCATATCGTAATGTGCCTCAATATTTAACCTTCTTTACATTCTGTGAGCTGGCTGACCGGGAATGTTTGGTAATAAGGTGGGAAATTCCATTCCTTTGGCACTCTATGCTACTTATAGCTGAATAAAACTTTTGCCACTCCACCATTTCCTCTTGTATATCAGAAGAAGGACATTTAACTGTAAAAACATTTCAGTGCGTTTGAAACAGTAACTTTTTATAACCTAAATTGGAACTCGTGCAATAGCAACTTGATCTATTGTGCTTACAGTAGCTCTTGTTGCCGACATACTGTGTTCTAGAGGGAGCCATTGAGGTTAAAAGCATGGCATTATTGGTCAGAAATCTTCATTAGGATTGCCTCTTGTCATGTTTTCTGCTATGGTATTACTTGAAGCGACATAATCCCTTATCATGCCTCCATAGAGCTTTTGCCTAATACCAGCCACTAATCATTCAAAGACACTGCTAAGCATGCAGCCCAATACCCGCTCGCTTATCCACATTTACATGCTACAGTACTCAGTTTCTGTGCATAGGGATCAGCTTGGAAATTAAACAATTATGTTTCCACTGAATTAGATTGTACATAATGTTGTTAAAAATAAAAGCAAAGCCCTGCTTCTTGTCAGGCTCATTCAGCATATGATATACAGATATCTCACTTTAGGTGAGCTGGTGTCAGTGGGGAAGGTAGAGGATTAGAGGGGGTAATTATTGAAGAGGAACCTGAAGGTAAATTACATGGGAAGTATTTACACTTTTAGGGACAAGGGAACAGATAGAAAAAGGGGTTAATTGGAGTCACTAACTGATAGTAAACAGGGGGCATTAGTGAGGAATGAGTCAGTGTGGGATTTGGATGGTATAGCTACTGTAAAAACATACATATACGGAAGGTATTAATTAAAGGTATTGAGCAGCAGAGGCCAGAGATAGTGAATGATGTGGCCAACTCATATGATGGAAACATTAGGAAAAAAAGAACATGAGAAACTCGAGAAATATCAAGGGACTAAGGGGAGAACTTGAATGAGCATTGCAGGGGAAGGTAAGTGTAGGGCCTGTGGTCATCATAACACTAAGGGCAGTTACCCATACCCTGGAGTAGTGGGTCCCATGGATACCTGGAGAAACATCAGACTTTTCAATCCTGAAGATTACAGCTCAACAGATAAGATATTGCAAAGACGCCCCCAGCTCCAGCAAGATTATCCCATCCTGCACAGAAGTATGCGTGGTTTGTGAGAGAGCAGTTTACATATGTATTCATATATATATATATACAAAGAGAGACCTAATATTGGCTTGATTCTTATCCTTCAGAAGATAGCTTTCATTTTGATCTCCGTGGGATCTTTCCAACCTTTAAAGGAGAGTAGGATATCAAATGAAGGGTCAAAAGACATGTATTTATATTTTTTTACGTCTTTGAGAAGATCCAGTTCAGCAGAAGATCATTTTCTTTCTTTTCTAATCCAAATAGCAGCAAAGTATTTCCAAATGGTGAGGCAAGAGATAGAGTCTGGACCTTGGTTTTATTTATCTGCTTGGAGTGGTTTCCAGGGACCTATGCACTGAGCTGGGCGATCATATCTACACTAATGTGTTTGTGGCAGCTGAAGACCTAAGAAGACTCTGAGCACAATGTGTGTGTGTGTGTGTGTGTGTGTGTGCTTGTGTCTGTGCTGGGAGGTGACAGACTATTTACACAGCTGATCATTTGAGACAAAAAGAAACAGAACACGATACCCAATTACTGATACACAAACAGAGCTGAAGAGAAGGGGAGTCAAGTACGTTCATTAGTGCTTTGTGTCATATTGGTTAATTGTTCATTGAAGTGCACAGAATAATAACTGATGGAGGTGGTAATGCCTTTGGTGTAATGTTCATGGGGATTTACTTTCATCAGACGTGCCTCTTTTTTTTCTGCAGACCATAGAGTTGTGCTCTTAGTAGAGGGCTGCACCACTGTTTGGTAAACTTGTCACCCCCAAGGCAACTATTTTATTATGATGAGCCACTATCATCAAATTTTATCACTTTTTCTCGGAAATAGCTTCCTGTGCAACCAAGTGTAACAAAAATATCTGTTCATGAATAGTGCCCTGCAAACATAGACATAGGCATTTGCCCATAGACCAAAAGTTCACTTGATGGCTATTCTGACCATAGTGCCTTTTCCCACATGTTTGAAGTGTCCCCTACATGGTTTGATTCCTGCACAAGGAAATTATTCCTACATCATGCTGTCATCACCATGTTTAACATTAAAAATGGAAAGATTTTACCCAGATCATAGTTACACTCAGAAAAAAATGGGATTGTTTCTTTCTGTCACTCAGTACAGTAAGTGAAACACACTAACAGATTAGTGACACACAGACTCACGCTGCCATACATTTATCCTTTTACTGAAACCAAAATATTAAAGATGAGAACATCACATAAAACACAGACCAACGGAAAAATAAAAAACTATTTTATACAGGAATGTGTGCTGAGAATTAGGCTCAATACCTTCTTAAAGGTAATTAAATTAAATTAACTTCTTTGGAACATGTATTGTAGTTTATCGAATATGATTATATATCACATATGGATTCATTCTCTTCACAATGTAGGTGACTTTTTTATTTGTTATACTGTACTTTTAATTATTGTAAAGGTGGCTTAAGGGAAATGCAGGCCACATATTTTATCAGATTTGTTCTTAAAATATGTTCTTTTAATAAATCTTTATCCTTTTGTTTGGTAGCTCTACTTTATTTAATTTTCTTTCCAATAAAATTCCAAATAATGTGCACATTTTCTCTTTGATTTGTACTCTGATATTTCGGTAATTTACATTGGTGAAAGGGGCTGTATATTCCTTTATTTTACTTCTAATACTCAGGATCGGATATTAAAGGTGTTTTTGTTTTTGTCAAAATATAGTCAGTAACCACATCATATTATGTAAAGCATCCTCAGTTGGGACTGTAAGCAATGCCCAACACACAAACACATGACATCTCATAAGAAAGGATTGTAGTTAAAGAGAATCTAAAGAGCAAAAGTTTAATCCCATGCATCTATAACTTTTCATATCAGTCTCCTCCGTTCATCTCTTCAAGCTTCTCTACACTTGTTCAAATCAATAAATTCCATTTTGAATCAGTTTTACATATTGTGTTATCAGCTTTTTCAGCTATGAGCTTTATGATTGAGTTATTTACTCCTCCATGATTGTTTTGCCCAGAGCATTTATCACATGGAAATATTGAATGTGTTTTGGGATCGCAGATAGAATTTTAATTTACAGCCACCCACTAAAACAAACACAATGCTGATGGGAAAAATCCTCTGAAAAAACAGTTTGTCTGCATATTGTTTGGTCAACACCCATCTTAGAAGCGATTTAATTATTCCTCCTTCATCGGTCTTACTCGTAATGCTTTATAATGGCAGATTGGGTATTTTCTCATTTATTATGAATAGATGGAGGAAACAGTTCATAGAATTATTCAGAGTCTTTGTCAGGAATTCTTATCAAGTGGTAATGTAGAGGTTAGCAGGAGTCATTCCTAACTAAACTTATTTGATACCAATACAGACACACAACTGTTGTTCTAAGATTGTTCTTGCTCCCTTAGTGTTGATGTTGTCTTCTTGAAAGCCTCTCTGACCAGTTTTTCTCTCTTTGCTTTAATTATTTTGGAAACAGTTTTTGTACAGTCTGCGTTGCCCTAGTGAAGACTGCTTTGTCGTGCTATGGTCAATATAGAATGAGATTTTTGTACCATTTCCCCTCATTGGTAGATTTGCACAATGAGACGGTTTTCACAGATTCAAACCTTTCTTTATAGTATGATAGTGAAAAGATGCTGATATAGAAATGTTGAAAAACTCAAAAAGTGTAACATTATGTCCTCTAAATGTTTTTTGTTATTATTTTTGGTTATTTTGGACAAAATTCAATAATCAGTCAATAATTAATAACCAGTAGTTAATAATTAATATTGTTACCAGGAAAATAATAAAGTTTGTAACAAATGTTTATGATGACTGTGCCATACCTCATTTGATGAGCAAAACTACTCAAAACTTCTTTTATTTCCTCTGTCTGTATTATTATGTTACTGACTTCTTTTACTTAATTTTAAAAAGATTTCAAAATTACAACATTGTTTTATTGAATATTGAACATTGTATGCCTCCTGGATGCCTCCCAAGTCAGGTTTTCTGGGTATGTTCCAAGAGGAGGTGACCCAGAGGAAGACCCAAGACACTCTGGAGTGACTATATTTCTTGCCTGCCTGGGAACACCTTGTGATTTTCCTCAAGACTGGCCTGGCACTAAAACCCAGCAGTGGTAAGATCATGCTTTAGTGAAAGGTATGCTACTAACCAAAACTAATTCAAACTCTTGCCTGAAACTTTCTAGCTGGAGGATAAAAAAACACAAGAACTTATGGGCTAACCGCTAAGGTTGTACCTACCTAAAAATGTTTGCTTATCTCACACAAAAGGAGCTAAAAGTAAACCTTCTAATCTTGTAGGGAAAAAACTAATGCATTTCACAAGAAAGTTGAAGCTACTCCCAAAAATATTAAACAGAGACACAGTGGGTCTGGATGATTTTGTAAGTAACATGAATCAGTCTTTTCATTATATAACAAGGCGCTTTTGAAAATGTACACATGCGTAGCGTTGTGGAGAATTTCTTAAGGCTCATTAGAAATTTTAATTAAGATTCAAGATGTGTTTAACAAAGATAACAAAATGGGAAAAAAACTTGAATCAGCTCTGTTAATTTGTGGAACATGAAAAGGTTGCAAAGGTTAATAAGGTCTGAAAAACATTGCTACATTTACAAGCTCAAATGGAAATGACTAGAAATCCACAACATGATAAATGATCAACTGAGCAACTTAACAGAAACAAGCAGAAATACTTAAAAAGATGCAAGATCAGTGAGAAACCCAGTAGTTTAAAAATCTTCATTTATAATTACTCAGTTCAGTCCAAATGTCTTATTTAACTACAGCTCGCTCTCTGGGGTGCAGCGGTACATCACAGCATCACACTTGGGTGTTATTAAAGAAGCTCCTTGTCAGCCAGCTAACAAGGATTCACCCCCAATGAAACACATCAGTGTGTGTGTGTGTGTATACCTGTGTTCACTTTATCTTTTAAACCTGCAATACATCTCACTGATCTTAAAAAAAAACCCTGTTTTCATTGATGTCTCAACATCCCACAAAGTCACGAATCTTGCACAGCTCGTTACAGCTAAAACCACAACATGTCCAACCATACTGACATGACAAACCCCTGCTGGCTACACACAGCATTTGTAATGGAACTGTTCACAGGCTTGTGTCTGCTGCCACCTGCTGGAATATTACCAACCCCACCAACACCCCCACCCCCCCCACCCCTGTTTATTCATTCTAGGGGTGTTTTGGTGCCCATTCAAGTGAGGCCGAAGGGAACACCCTTCACAGATCATCAGCTCATTACAGAGTTAACTTACTGCTTCTAACTATCATTCATATTCCCACCTATAGTTAATTAAAACTCTCCCATCTGATCCAGTAGTACACATGGAATTTAAAAGGAAACATATACTACGCCTTACAGAGCATATTTAGATCCCTTAAGCCTTTTTCGGTAAACAAGCAACATCTTGAAGACTAATGAGCCCAGAAGAAAGGTCCTGGATATAGTTGTGATGGGGTTCAAAGCAGTTTTAAGTTATCAAAAAATATTAAAGGCCCAAAACATCTCAGAACCCATAAAGACATGGCCATCCACCTAAGCTGAGAAGATAAATTATCTGACAGGCAGCAATAAGCTTGGCAAAGCAGTTTCAGAGATCCACAGCTCAGATGACAAAACTTGTTTATAGAAGGACCATTACTCATGCATTGTATGTGAGCGGGACCAGAAGAAGGACATGGAGGAACTCTATGTGTGAAGGGGAATTAAAAATGACCAAGTGTTGACTCAATGGGGCTCAATACAAAGGCCCAGTTTTTAGATTTTTAATTGTAAAAATCGTATCATTGAAGTTTCACTTGCTATATCCTTTGGGTCTATCCCATAAAGTCATATAAAATACCTTGACATTTTTGCTTGTAACATAACAATCTTAATATTTCAAGGGTTATGAATACTTAAGCTAGAGACTGAATATCTCACAGGAAACTCGCAGAGTGAACCCTGGAAGGGAAAATTAAACCTTCACGTCAGAAGATTATCACAGCAGGGGCTGCAGCACCGCAGCACTTTGCCCAAGTGATGTGTTGAATTTGAATGTTGGTGGGCTGTTTGAATGATTTATTGAACTAACCACATCAAATATGAGGAATGCGATTAAACCCACATGATCTTCTAAATAAAGAATGTGGTAATATTATAATATATATAGTACTGTATGTATAGTAGTTTGATTTATTATTCTCTTTGTTGTTTCTGTGCTGTGCTGAAAAACATTTAGTTTATATTTATATGTTCAGAATCATATCTCCAGGTTGCAGTGAAGTGCTGCTTTATCTGAAAAAGAGTGCTCATGAAAGTTTCTCAAAATCTCTTCAGAAATTCTCCCATTTTGAGTTGGGGAGATGAAAATGGAGAAATTATAATCCTGCTTATGCACAGCACATTTGAATGACTCCAGGTTTTATTCATTTGTATTAAAGATTCTAATTAACTCCAGGGGAATCCAAAACCAAAACATTCATACAAAGGATGTATACTTTGTGGAAGACATTCGAAAATATAGCCTGCTTTGAATTTTTTAATAGGTACCAGGAGCATATTTTATTTGGAATCATTTTTAGGTAACCTTGTAATGAGTTAGGAAAAACGTTTCATACTTGTAGATACTTATAATATTAAGATATATGTATTAAACAAAATAATGGCTAAGTCTTTGGTGTATCAGATAGCTGAGTCCTTTTGTTAGTGAGATAAGTAAATATTAGCTTGTTTGTCTGCTGCTTGGGGACTAATTACTTCACAGGTTGATATGCAGACCAATATTGGAAGAATAACCTCAAAATTAAACCTGTAGGTGCAGCTGATCCTACCATCTGTCTGCATTAGAAATGTCCCAGTAAAGATTTTATTGCACCTAATATAAATAAAAGACTGTGCATTCTCTATGTATGTTAAATGCCTTTATGTTCCTTTGCAGCCTGTAATACGCAGTTGTGATTGAAACTTTACATACCCTCTCATTAAAGAAAATGATAAATTCAGAGTACAAATTGAAATAACCCAGAATTGACAAAAATAATGATAAATACAAAATTACTTAATTATAATCAAGTAAAATAAAATATTAATTTTGATTTGTTGTTTAAAAAAACTAAAAAAAAGGCCAGAAGTACCTATACAGAACCCAAGCATGCATGTGGAGAACATGCAAACTCCATGTTGGACAGATATCGTTGGATGGTAGAAGGAATACTTTGAGGATCTCCTCAACCCGGCTGGCACGCCTTCTGTGGTGGAAGAAGAGACAGGGTGCTTGGAGCTGGATTTGTTCATCACCCACGCCAAACTCACAGAGGTAATCAAAAAAATCCATGATGGCAAGGTTTCAGGGGTGGATGACATCCGCCCTAAGTAGCTCAAAGGTCTGGATGTTGTAGGGCTGTCGTGACATACTTCTCCAACATCTCTTGGAGATCAGGGACAGTGCCCCTGGAATGGCAGACTGGGGTAGTGGTTCCCCAGAATAAGAAGGGATACCGGCAACTATAGGGGGATCACACTTCTCAGCTTCCCTGGGAAGACTTATGCCAGGGTCCTCAAGAGGAGAGTCTGCCTGATGGTCGAACCTCAGCTTCATGAGGAGCAGTACGGTTTTAATCCTGGTCATGGAACAGTGGACCAGCTCTTTTCCCTCTGCAGGATTCCTGCGGGTTCTTGGGAGTTTGTCCAATTGTTCGACATGAGGTTTGTGGACCTAGAGAAGGCATTCGACTGTATCCCTCGTGTTGCCCTGTGGGGTGCTCTTCAGGAGTATGGATTCAGGGGCCCTTTACTAGGGGCCATCTGGTCTCTGTAAAAACGGAGCAGGAGAGTTCCTGCC
The DNA here is from genome assembly GCA_034780135.1 of Jordanella pulchra. Lineage (NCBI taxonomy): Eukaryota > Metazoa > Chordata > Actinopteri > Cyprinodontiformes > Cyprinodontidae > Jordanella > Jordanella pulchra. The sequence goes on from JAUZNJ010029965.1 coordinate 12,357, forward strand.
TCAAGTGGAGGGAGTTGAAGTATTTTGGGGTAAGGGGAGAATGGTGCGGGAGATTTCTTGGTGCAGCTGCTGCTATAATGCAAACGCTGCACTAGTCTGTTGTGGTGAAGACAGAGTTGACAGAAAAAGCAAAGCTCTCAATTTACCGGTTGGTCTACGTTCCTACCCTCACCTATGGTCATGAAAACTGGATCATGGCTGCAAAAACAAGATCCTTGATACAAGTGGCCAAAATAAGTTTTTTGCATTGCATGGCTGGGCTCTCCATCCATCCATCCGTCCATCCATTCATCTGTCTAGCATAAAAAAAAAATCTAAAAAAATATCTTTTAGCCTTTTTATTTGAGACTTTACAACTAAAACATTGTTTAGTGAGCAGACTGACACTTCAGTTGCTGACACTTCAGTTGTTCAACACCAATGCATCTATAAGCTTGTAGCCTATTTTTCTGAATTTACTTTCGGTCGGAAGTTCAAGTGCAGATGTGACGTCAAACCCATTCATTTTAAATGGGTCAAACATACCAAACAATCACTGCGTCGTTCAAGATGGCTTTTGTGGTTACTAAGAAGCACCCTGCGTCCAGCACAACTCAGACACCAACGGCAACTTTACATAAGGTGAAAAAAGTAAAAAAAAAAGAAAAATCACCTTGTAATTCACAAGCTCAAGCTACAAGAAATATCATAAGAGTGCTGTTATTCTGTGTTTTGGTCACAAGTTGCAGTATTATTAGAAAACTTTCTAACGACTCTTTAAACATGGTTTTAAAACGTAAACAATCTTTTACATCACACTTCTGATACGAGGGTGAACAAGTAAAAAGTATTTAAAACGTGCATATCATTGCTGTCAAGTGATATTTTTAGTAAGGAGGCAGATTTTATTTCTTCCACATTTTATATTGCTTTTGAAATGGCCCTTTCTTCCTGTGCTGTTGCTCACTGGCAAAAGTTTTTTTACTAAAGCAACTGACTATTAAAGTTATACCAAGATTTATTATGAAGTGTCCCACTTTAGTTGACAAAACCTGCTGAACTTATTGTTATTGTCTTGTTTTAATCACTGTATCATTAAAAAGAGAAGTGTTTCTTTATTTTTGCTGTTTTAAATGTAGTCTCCTCATAATATCATGCGGCACAGTTTGTTTATTTTCTGTTTTGCCCACCAAGACTTTTTATTATTGAAGTCTCACTTCAGAGGCCTCAGAGTCGGTGGTAATTCTCTTTCATCCACTTCCACCAAACTGCTTGTCTTGCATACCTTGCCTGTTTTTCACAATTTTTCCCTGGGGGGAAAGCTTCTTGCAATGTTAATGCTTTCAGTTCTCACTTTTATTTAATCATTTTTGAATCATTTGAATCCAGCTGCAGACATGGGGAGATTAAATTAACCTATGGTCATCAAAAGGTATTTAATAGTAACACTTAGGAGAATATTCTCATTTAGGTGTTTACACTTCTCTTTTCTCTAAGCCTTTGCTTCAATGACAGCATTTTCATATTTCATGTTTTTTTTTTTTTTTTTTTTCTTTTTTTTCATATTTCAGATTTTAAGTCCCAGATCCTCGTTGAGTAGCATTTACAATAGGTCATAATGCTCCAGTGCTCAGTTTTCAGCATAGAGACTTGAGATTAAGACCTTAAATACACTAACTCACTTGGTCTTAAGACAACCGTTTCATAGTTTCAAACTTATTCAGTCAGTAGGTTTTTACAATCGAGTCATTTCACTGTCATCAGTCCTCTGAGGATCCAGGGGTCGTCACCAAAGTTGTGGACAGACAATCAAGAAATTAAAATGAATAGACTGAATCCTGGATCAGAGAACAGCTTTTAAAGTTAGCATTTGTAAGTTTCCATTAAAGGAATAAATGTCCATAATGTTTAAATATTTAAAATAGCTGATTTATTTTTTTTGTATTTTACTTATAAAGAAATCTAAATAACGCTATCACCATTCGAAGCTGTGTGATTGCTACAGTATATTAAATGATTCTTAATGGATCTGGAGATAACATCATTTCTATTTATCTATCATTTACAGGGTTTGTATTGACCAAAGCTTTAACTCTGTTGCAGTTGCATCTTTCTCTAGCTTGTCCAGTCTTTATTTTTCAAACAAAATAAAAATAATAATAATAAAAAAAGGATATAGTAATACATATTCTGTGTGAAAATATGTGTACTCCTATAAATGTTTTATAGCTGGTCACAACACAATTAGAAAACGCTATAATTTTATTTTGCAGAGCTTTATGTGATAAATTAAGTATTGCATAGTTGTAAGAAGAAAGAGAATCATTCATAGATTTTATAATTTGTTTGTCAGGAAATTTTATTATTTAGCAAAGTAGTAATGGATGTTAGTGAATGTCAATAAAAGTGTAGAATAAAGCTTTGTTAAAAAAAACAAATTAACATAGCAATGCGCTGTATGCAATGGGAGCTGACAATATCATGATCAAGTCATAAAAGCAAAAGAAGTGAATTTGAGAACAGACCTCATTTGCTAATAACGACCTTTAACTGAGCAGTCGCTGAATTTTACTGTACTGAAGTCTGTGTGGATGTGTGGTGAAAGCCAGGAAATGAGTTATAAATTGGCTAGTATATGGCATGACCATTTGGACTTTGAAAACTTTTGAGTAAACACCGAGTCACTGGTGAAGAGGGCACAGAAGCGTTTGTACTTCCTGCGGAGGATGAGGAGAGCCCGCCTGCC
>JAUZNJ010029966.1:0-15080 GCA_034780135.1 Jordanella pulchra
TTCATGTTTTTTTCTAGAGCCTCGGCATTGAGAAAATATGTGCTTTAGTATATGCAGCTTCAGGCTGTCTTGGATCTTTGTATATGATGGAAGAATATTTAACGTAAGTACTTCTTTGAAATAATTCTATTAGTGACTGTGACCAATTCGGACCTGTGGCGACTATTATACTTCATTAAAATTGTTAATAATTTTTTTTTCTGTGTTTTAGCTGGCACCCAAGTGAGTTATGGTAAGTTGTTTATAATTATGTTTAAAAATTTAAGGCACACAGATTATTATTAAAAATGTCATGAAGTGGGTGAGACACGTCATCTTCCTTTTTTTACAGCCCCAGAATTTGCATCTGGAAAAACTTATGAATACAAGTATGAAGGATATCTTCTGGGTGGCCTGCCTGAGGAGGGCCTGGCAAGGGCTGGGGTGAAAATCCACAGCAAAATCTTGATTGGAGCAGCAAATCCTGGCAGCTACATTCTGAAGGTTTGTAATAATGCATCCTTTAATTCAACGTCTCATCTATCCAAAGATACCAGCCCACAGGAGTTACTGAGGCTCATCTTCTCTCTTATAAATTGTTTTATTTAAGCTTGAAGACCCTGTAATCTCAGAGTACAGCGGCATCTGGCCCAAAGAGGTTTTCCACCCTGCCACAAAGCTCACCTCCGCTCTCTCTGCTCAACTCTTGACACCAATCAAGTTTGAGTATGCCAGTGGTGTGATCGGTAAAGTGTACGCACCTGCAGGCATCTCTACAAGTGTGCTGAATATCTTCAGGGGAATCCTCAACGTTTTTCAGATGAACATCAAAAAGACTCAGAATGTATATGACTTGCAAGAGGTACTGAACCCTTCTTTAATTGCATCTGTTCATTGAAAGTTGCAGTATCCTCTGAAGTTTTTTACACTTTTTTCACTTTCTATGAATTAGACTGGAGTGAAAGGTGTGTGTAAGACACACTATGTCCTCAGTGAGGATTCCAAGGCTGACCGTCTCCACTTGACGAAAACCACAGACCTGAATCACTGCACAGATAGAATCTACAAGGATGTTGGCTTGGCTGGTTTTGCAGAGAAATGTTCAGAGTGTGTGAATGTGAGTATAATTTCCTTTACCCTAAATACTCTTGATAAGGCATTCAAATGGTTAGTTTCTTAATTTTAAATGTGATGTCTTTACAGCGAGGAAAAGTATTTTCAGGAGCAATTTCTTCCAACTACATCATGAAGCATTCAGCTTCTGGTACCTTGATCCTAGAGGCAACTGCTACTGAACTCCTCCAGTACTCACCTGTCAACATAGTAAATGGAGCTGTTCAGATGGAGTCTAAGTATGTGCTGTAAACTAAAGTAGAACTTATCTGTGAGAGTCAAACAGAAAGTTGATTATCAAGCATTAAACTGTCTTTACAGGCAGACCTTGACCTTCATTGACATCAAGAAGACCTCATTGGAGCCTGTCAAAGCTGATTATATTCCCCGTGGATCACTAAAATATGAGATAGGCACTGAGCTCCTCCAGACACCAATTCAGCTTTTGAGAATCACCAATGCCGAGGCCCAGGTACATAGAGAAATGTTTCTGTTCATTTCCTTCTCTTGATATAATTTTGTACTTAAAGGCATTTTATTGGGCTTTTTTTTATAGATAGTTGAGACTCTGAACAACCTAGTTAGCCTCAATATGGGCCAGGCTCACGAAGATTCTCCCCTGAAGTTTATTGAGCTCATCCAGCTGCTGCGTGTGGCCAGATATGAGAGCATCGAAGCTCTCTGGAGTCAGTTTAAATCCAAAAGTGATCATAGGTAAATCCCCTTGCACTAAAAAGAAAAGATTCAGGCAGCAATTGTACTGATGTCATTTTTTTCCCCAGGCACTGGATGCTGAGCTCTATCCCTGCCATTGGTTCTCATGTTGCTCTTAAATTCATCAAGGAGAAGGTTGTGGCTGGTGAACTGACTGCTGCTGAAGCTGCTCAGGCCATCATGTCTTCCACACACTTGGTGGCAGCTGACCCAGAGTCCATCAAGCTTTTGGAGGCAAGCTGATATTTAAAGGTTTCATGGTTATTTTGATTGGTGTGAAAGCAATTTGATACATATCCGGTTTTATGTTTCACCATTCTAGGGTTTGGCCATGACCCCTAGGATTCAAGAAAATGCTGCTTTGCGTGAGATTACCTGGCTGGGCTTCGGCAGCATGGTTCATAAATACTGTGTTGAGAATCCTTCCTGTCCATCTGAGCTTGTTAGGGTATGTTTTCTTTTTACATTTCCAAAACTATCATTCAGTTGATACACCATTAACTTTTATTGGTTTTCTGTCTATCCTACAGCCTATCCATGAAATCATTGTCAGTGCTCTTGAAAAACGGGACAGTAATGAGCTCTCCCTGGCTCTCAAAGTTCTGGGTAATGCTGGACATCCCAGTAGTCTGAAGCCAATCATGAAGCTGCTGCCTGGCTTTGGTAGCGCTGCCTCCAATCTCGAACACAGAGTTCATGTTGATGCTGCTCTGGCACTGAGGAAAATTGCAAAGAGAGAACCCAAGCTGGTGAGGCAAAACATCTGACATCTGTTTTAAAATGACTCCTCAATATGATTGTTTAGGTGGATCTACAGAGTTGTTCTTTTTGGATTAGATTCAGGATATGGCTGTTCAGCTCTTCATGGACAGGACTCTTGATCCAGAGCTCCGCATGATTGCTGTCATTGTGCTGTTTGATACCAAACTACCCCTGGGCCTGGTGACCACTCTCTCTCAGAGTCTCCAGAAAGAACCAAACCTGCAGGTTGCCAGCTTCGTCTACTCTTACATGAAGGCCTTTACCAAGACCACCACCCCTGACCATTCCACTCTGTAAGAACCCTGTTGGCAATAATTTTGTTAATATATCAGTGGGATTATCTAGTGTGAAATAACTACTATTTTTTCTCTTTACAGAGCCGCTGCCTGCAATGTTGCCATTAGGATTCTTAGCCCCAAATTCGAGAGACTGAGCTATCGCTACAGTCGAGCTTTCCATTATGACTCTTATTACAGTAAGTGTATACCAGAAAAGATATGCCCTCTCAGATATTTCAATGACTAAGAAATTAACTAATGGTTTTAACCTGCAGATCCTTGGATGCTTGGAGCTGCTGCTAGTGCATTTTACATCAATGATGCTGCAACCGTCTTGCCAAGAAACATTATGGCTAAAGCCCGCATCTACCTGTCTGGAGCATTTGTTGATATTCTGGAGGTATGTTGGCCATTTTTTAGATGCATCACTGAAACCAAAATAGTTTTTTCTATTTTAAAAACATAGAAAAACACATTTTAATTTAAGAACCGGTTATGATTTAAAAAGCTTTTTAAATGCTATATTTTTACAGTTTGGAGCCAGATCTGAGGGAGTACAGGAGGCCCTTTTGAAAGTCCGTGATGTTCCTGAGAGTGCAGGCAGGATCTCTAAGATGAAGCAAGCTCTCAAAGCAGTAGGTTTATAAGAAAGTTACCTACTAAAGAATCACTAAATTCTCCATACAAGTAAAAAATAATTAATCTTGCAATTTTCTTCCCTTTGCAGCTAACTGAGTGGAGAGCCAATCCTTCCCGCCAACCTCTTGGCTCTCTGTACATGAAAGTTCTTGGGCAGGAAGTCGCATTTGCAAACATTGACAAAGAAATGATTGAAAAAATTATTGAGGTGGTGTTTCACTCAAATTCAATGTAAATTCATTTATACTGATTCAAACCAATACTTTAGTCTCATGAGGAATTTTGTTTTTAACAGTTTGCCACTGGACCTGAAATCCGTACATATGGGAAAAAAGCTTTGGATGCCCTGTTGTCTGGTTACTCCCTAAAATACTCCAAGCCCATGATGGCCATTGAGGTTCGTCGCATATTCCCCAGCTCTCTTGGATTGCCCATGGAGCTGAGTCTCTACACTGCTGCTGTGGCAGCTGCTTCTGTTGAAGGTTAGCTTCATTGTTTCAGTTTAACAATAGAGAGTTTAAGATCAATAATTATACGGAATATAATAATTTCTTGTTTTTGTAGTACAAGCAACCATTTCGCCACCACTTCCTGAGGATTTACATCCTGTTCACCTCCTCAAGTCAGATATTTCCATGAAGGCTTTAGTCTCTCCAAGGTTAACAATCTCTACTGAATATTAACCTCTGAAAATATTTTCTTTTTTTCCAAAATTATTTTTGATATTTCTCTTTTAAAATGTTTTTACTGTTTGTTCCATGCAGTGTTTCTTTGCATACCTATGGCGTTATGGGAGTGAATAGTCCTTTCATCCAGGCTACTATAATGTCAAGAGGCAAAGTCCACACAGTGATTCCCAAAAAGATGGAGGCAAGATTTGACATGCTGAAGGGCTATTTTAACTACCAGTTCCTGCCTGTTGAGGGGGTTAAAACAATTGCTTCTGCTCGGTAAGTGCATTTTTCTTTCCCCAGAAAAAAAGAAATGTAGACATTTTTAATTTTTATTTAAATATAGTTCTCCTTTTTCTATACAAGTCTTGAAACAGTTGCAATCGCAAGAGATGTAGAAGACCTTGCAGCTGCCAAAATCACACCAGTGGTTTCATTTGAGCCTCACACAACCAAGAACACCACCACAAATCTTTCACAGATCTCAAACAATATGAATGAGAGCTCAGTAAGTCTGACTTAATGACCCATTTTTGTACCCTGCACTGTATGATTTGAGGGAATTACTGTTTCTCTAATTCTTATTTTCTTTTTTTTACAGTCATCTTCAACTGAGCTTCTTCCTCTGCAGCTGTCAAGTAAAATCGCAAGCCAAATGAAAATCCCCAAATCTATTGTGAAGAAAATGTGTGCTACAACGTATACATACGGAATTGAAGCCTGTGTTGATATTCGGTCTCGCAACGCCACCTTCCTCAGAAACACCCCCATCTATGCCATACTTGGAAACCACTCTCTTTTGGTCAATGTCACCCCAGGTAGGTAAAACAGATGCGCTGACTTTTAAAAACTAGATTGATTATTTTATGCTTTTTTAATATATAATTGTCTTGTTTTAATGAGTTGCTTTTATTCTCTTTAATTATTTTGTGTGGCCTCTATGCCACTGCAATCTACTATTCCTTTTTTGTTTTTTTTCTTATGTACAGTGCCTTGAATTGTCTTATGTGCTACATACATAAACTGCCCAGCCATGCTGACCAAAGTCCTTTGCCAAAACAAACAACCAATGCTTTTCATTATTTGCATTTCAGCCAGTGGATCATCTATTGAAAAGATTGAAATTGAGGTTCAGTTTGGTGAAAAAGCAGCAGAAAAGATCATTAAAGTGGTTAATCTGAGTGAGGAGGAGGAGGAAACACTTGAAGATAAAAAATTCCTGATGAAGCTAAAGAAGATTCTGGTTCCTGGTCTGAAGAACAGCACAAAATCTTCATTGTCTAGTTCCAGCAGTTCTCGTTCCAGCAGTTCTCGTTCCAGCAGTTCTCGTTCCAGCAGCTCCTCCTCAAGATCTTCAAAGACCTCTTCCAGCTCTTCCTCTTCTCGCCGCAAAAGCAAGATGTTGGATCTTGACAATCCCCTCAACAAAACATCTAAATGGTCTTCAAGCAGCTCCTCTAGCCAACGTTTAAGTCAGCGCTCTAGCAGTTCCTCCAGCAGCCGCTCATCTCTCCGTTCCAGCATTTCCTCCTCCAGCTCCTCCAGCTCCTCCAGTTCCAGCTCCATGTCCAGGGTAAACCACCTTCACAACTTCTGTGTAAACCTATATGAAACAGTAATGTTTTTTTAAGAAAATAATGAGGAGAATTTTATTGACTTGCTATTCTGTTATAGCGGGAACTGTTTCAAATGAACTTCACCAAGGATCACGTTCACCAGGTAACATTATATTATGGTAATCATCAAATTATCAACATGCTAATTTAAATTGATAAACCATAAGATGTACCTTACAATCTTTCTGAACTGGGTAAATTGGCTGTTTTGTTCTTGCAGCATTCCATCTCAGCAGAGCGTCTCAACAGCAGGAGCAGTGCCAGCAGCTTTGAATCCATCTATAACAAGGCAAGTTATCAAATTACCCTGTTTGAAGTGCTGCACATCCACATACATAAAAAAGGAAAGAAAAAATAAAAAGCGCTTTACACATATTTGTACTTGCAGGCCAGATACCTGTCGAACACCGTCAGGCCAGCAGTCACAGTCCTTGTCCGTGGCATCAGAGCCGACCATAAGAACCAGGGATATCAGATTGCTGCATACTTTGACAGACCTACCGCCAGAGTGCAGATCATTGTGGCCAACCTCACTGAAAATGACAACTGGAGAATCTGTGCTGACGGTGTGATGCTCAGCAACCACAAAGCGATGGTACTTTTGTCTTGTAATTACTTATAATTTAAAACACCTGTTAGTTTTATTAGTGTTTCCAGACAGTTTGTTGGTACTGAAAACTCGAACCCCTGCAGCTCATTATGCAAGCTCTTTGCTCTCACTTGATACGTTTTATACGGTGAATTGTCAACTGTTAAATGGCACAAATGTGTAACTTTCGGGAAACTGGCCAAAAAAAATGTGTTGTTCTGCAATATCTTAATGGCTTGTGTTAAAATTGTACTTCTAAACTGCTGAGCAAGCCATCACGTTTGTGTAAACGATCTGAGCTAAAGAAGAAAGTATCTGCACTGTACTACAGTTCTAATCAATTCAATGCATCATCCTTCTTTCCTAAATTATTAATTTTCAGGCCCTTTTTTTCACATTGCAAAAAAACCCAAAAAAGACTAGTATCTCAAAACAGGGCTTTATCTGTACATACATGCACCCCTGTTAATATACTGGACTGCTCATAGGGATGCTAATTTCAAGTTGAAATGTCATAATCTTTAAAAATTAACAGAGTACATTTTTGCTCAGACTCGAGTTACCTGGGGAATGGAATGCAAGCAGTACAACACCACGATCACAGCTGAAACTGGCCGTGTTGAGAAGCAGCCTGCAGTCCGTGTGAAGCTGGCCTGGGTCAGACTCCCTAGCTCCTGGAAGAATTATGCAAGAAGGTAATGTCACAAATGACTAGTTTAATAACTTTTAAGAGGGGTTTAATACTCTTTTGCCCTTTCAGAGTTTCTACTTACCTTTCCCGGGTTGCTGTGGAAAATGGAGTGAACAGGACAAAGGTCTCCAATGATCCCAAAGAGATCAAACTGACAGTTGCTGTTGCCAATGAGACTAGTCTGAACGTGACGCTGAAGACACCAAAGGTGCAGCATTTTTAATACATTTTAATTTATGGAAATACAGTATTTAATTTACATGTATTAGATTGTTCTTGTCTTATGGAAACACAGAACACCTTTTACAAACTGGGATGGAGCCTCCCCTTTTACCTGCCAATTAATAACACTGCTGCTGAGCTGCAGGCATACCAGGGCAACTGGATGGATCAAGTCACCTATGTGCTCACCAAGTCTAATGCAGGTAAAAAATGATCAAATACCTAAATATGTTAAAGACATGGGGGGAGGGTTCAAATTTTGTTCGTTGGTTTTTATTTTTAACCATGCTGATCCAATAGTCCAAGGTTCATGGATTCAAATGAAAGATCATGAACCAGAAGGACCAGGATTTTATTCAGCTATCTGTAGCATAGATGAACCTTTCCCTCATCTGTTGCTGTGCCTTGGTAGTTAATTGGCTAAAAAAGTCTGTAAGATTTTTGTTATACTTGCAGAAATTACCATTTTTTATTTTTTTGTAAATTTTAATTGACACAAAAAATACAAAATAAGAGAAAAAAATACTCCTATTGTGGAAAGTTTAAAAGCCCTACCTATCAATGTTTTCCTTCAACAGTTTCCAAATTGCAAACTAGTGTACAAGAATTTTTATTATTTTTTATTTGATTCATGTAAACAATTTGATACTGCAAAAGCTTCATTTGATAACATTACACTGGGCCGCACCTACATTATACCAATTTATACCAAGAGGTTAACATGTATTTATTTATTTATTTTTATTTCAGCTGAGTGCTCGGTTGTTAATGACACAGTGGTCACCTTCAACAACAGGAAGTATAAGACAGAGATGCCCCACTCTTGCCAGCAGGTTTTGGCTCAAGATTGCACATCTGAAATCAAATTCATAGTTCTTCTGAAGAGGGATCAAACCAAAGAACATAATGAGATCAGTGTCAAGATTGAAAACATGTAAGGGCTGACGTTATTTACATGGTATCTCTGCAATATACTGTAAGTAAACTTCTTTCTACAGAAATTAACTCTAAAATATATTTAATTGTTCTTCAGTGATGTTGACATGTATCCCAAGGACAACGTTATTGTGGTGAAGGTTAGCGGAGTGGAAATCCCTCTCAACAACCTGCCATATCAGCATCCAACAGGTGGGATGATACAGTTGTTGTTTTATTTTAGGTCTGCAGACATTAACAATTTAACTTAAATGTTTATATCTGTAACAGGCAGCATACAGATCAAAAAGAGAGAAGAGGGCATCTCTCTGCATGCTCCCAGTCATGGTCTTCAGGAGGTCTTCCTTAGCTTGAAGAAAGTGCAGGTGAAGCAACTGATCTAGTAAACTTAGATATTAATCAAATCCTATATTGTTAGTAATACAATGGTGACTCCATTTTTCACCTTCTTGATAGGTTAAAGTTGTGGACTGGATGAGAGGCCAAACTTGTGGACTCTGTGGAAAGGCTGACGGTGAAGTCAGACAGGAGTACAGCACTCCAAATGAACGGGTTTCCAGGAATGCAACCAGCTTTGCTCATTCCTGGGTTCTGCCTGCAAAGAGCTGCCGTGATACCTCTGGTAAAACTTGTTTAGATTTTTAAAATGTAACCATAGAATTTACAAAATGCTAATAAACCCAAACATGTCTAGAAACTGTACAAAATGAAATAAGTTTGTCAAATCTTTTTTTTTTCAGAGTGTTACATGCAGCTTGAATCAGTGAAGCTGGAGAAACAGATCAGACTGGAAGGTGAGGAATCAAAATGCTACTCTGTTGAACCTGTTCTGCGCTGTCTACCTGGCTGCATGCCAGTGAGAACCACCCCCGTCACTGTCGGCTACCACTGTGTCCCTCTGGGTGAGCAGCTAACAAGAACACAATTATTACATCTCTTCTCTAAGCTTGCTAGAATCCTAACTGCTTTGCTTCCTTCACCGTTGCAGATTCAAACCTGAATCGTTCCGATGGCCTCAACAGTATCTATGAGAAGAGTATTGATGTGAGTGAGACAGCAGAGTCTCACCTGGCCTGTCGCTGCACTCCTCAGTGTGCCTGATTGTGCTGCCCTCTGACATACCTTCTGTTTTTTGTGTTATAAATGCTTGTAAACTAAAATAATTAAGGCAATAAAATGGAAGCAACTGAAATGTACTCTGTGGTGAATTGCAATGGAACAAAAAAGCTATTCGTTTTTGAATATGTATCTCTATTTTCACTATATCAGTATTTTTGAAGTATTTATAATATGAGGGAGATCAGGAAGAAGAATTTTAGGTCACACATTTTGAATAACATTTATTTAGAAGAAACAGAAAAACATGGGAGCAACAACTATTGCACAATGAATAACAGCCCAGCAAAAAGAATGAACTTCAACTGCTTTGTTTGTTAAAAACAGATAAAAAATAACCCAAATCTATGAAACCAGTCAAATAATGGTATTTTATTTTTTTCATACTGTTCGATTATAACACATTTTTATATTATGGTCAGAGTGACAAAAATTACCTCATGATAAGTCTTTATAGAGAATCTTGAAACACAATCTGTTAAAACTGTATAAAGATCCTGCCTAAAATTATTCACATAGGAATAAATCTGATGAGAGTGAATAAGATCAAAGGGGTCCTCTAAGTTTCTACACAGCAAATTGTTGGGGAAAAGAACCCTCAAACATCCCAACATAATGCCTTATTTTACCTTAAATGATGACATTTATCATTCTAAGTGATTTAAATATGTTTAACTAAAAATGAGATTGAAAACCATTCCCCAATTTATGGTGGCATTTGATAAATAACTTGTAACCGTTAAAAGGATTAGAATTTGCTTAATTTCAGCAGTCACAGGGCAGCTGGAATGTTGTCAGTACAGCTGTTTGCTATATATGATCTTGGTTTATGCTGCATATATAGAAGATGGCTTATACTTGAATAGCTTTTCATTAAAGACTCCAATGCAGTTCATAATACATAAATTTGTTCATTCATATGGTAATGGTAGTGAGCTATAGCTACACTGTAGCTTTAGCTATACTGCGAATAGCTGGCAAAGTGTGACAAATCTCCTGCACAAAAACTCAACGAAACATGGATGGAGCAGGGGTTTGACCCAGCAACTGACCAGAAACATGCTAAACTTGTAACTCATGAACCATCATTGGCTTATGAGTTCAGAAAAGTCAGATTCAAATTTGTTAAATTATATAGTACTAATTCACAACATGTATCATCTCAACAACATTACAACACATTTTGCTGTAGCGTTGGACTTGGTTATAATAGGTAGTTCTAATCCAGCTTTTATTGCTAACTTTAGTGTGTGCTTTACTAATCCCATGGAGTATGGTAATGAGAACTCGTTTTTGTACGCTGCACTACCGCATATACACCACCATGGAAGCACACATCTGCCGGGGGAAAGTCAACTTGCGAGTTGTCCAGATGTGAGTCAACTCAGTCTAAGTTAACTAGTCCAGAATTCAACTTTTTGGTGAATTAAATATTTAATACAAATGCACATGATTACTGTACATCTCCAGACCACATCTGCCATCCCTTCATCACTCTCTCTATATCTTCCATACAACACATAAATATAAAAATGGAAATGGAAAAACTCTAATGTGATGAGTTCAGGCAGATCCAAACCAAAACATTCCCCATTTGATGTAATAACAAAACCAACGGAGCTGCCATGGAGTAAAATTAATGCATGCTTTACAATTAGAGGAGTTCCAAACAGCAAGTTGCTTAACTTTATTCTGAACTCTCTATCCATTTTCTGTTACAGATGTTATTTCAACAGTTGCTTGATCTCCCATACAGCTCAATGACTGTACTTTCTTTTGACGAAATGACAAGAAATTAAACCAGTGTCCCTGTGATACTGACATGCAAGCTGCAGGTGTTGGGCCCGATAATTATTTTGTCAGCAAATAAAAATGTAATTTACAAGTCTATAGTTGCATAATATAGAATTATGTAGACTAATAAAATTGACAATTGCTTCTAAGTAACAAAGAATGTGGTCCCTGAGTGAAAAAATGGGTTTGGATAACAGCTGTGTCATTGTGCAAGACTCCTACGTAAAGTCTGGAGCACTCATATAATTTGCTCTTACCTAAGAGAAGATTAGAGATAGGTGAAGAACAAACTTGTTGACATGAATACATCTTGCATGAGGCTTAATGTTGTCATAATGGAGCCAAATGGCTCATCCCTAAATTATTCCCACAAAGTTATGTGTAATTTTCCAAAATGTTTTAGTGTGCTGAAGCAATAAGAGTTCCTTTCACTGGATCTGAGGGGTCCGATGCCATGTTGTTGAGTGCTATGAATCTGGAAGTATTTTACTTATATTTTTTTCTTTTTGTGGAAACTTGTTTTGATGTGTAACCACAGCAAACAAAGCAAGTTTTTTTTTACACCCGGGAGCAGCTCATTAACATCTCTAAAGCGGAAATAATATATCAACTTCTTCCGCAAGTACCAGCTGAGTTAAAAAGGAGGTGCGGGGATGCAGAGCAGGAGTAAGGAGAAGAGAGAGGAAAAAGAAATTTAAACCATATATTCCATCTAATATCATGGGCAATGTGAGATCTTTAGTAAAAACAACCTGGAGGAACTCTAAGCCCTAGCAAGGACCCAGCCAGAATATCGGCAGTGCAGCATTATGTGTTTTATTTACTGAAACGTAGCTGCAGGATCACATCTTGGACTTCTGTATCTCTCTACCAGGCTTTCTGACCATACGAGCAGAAAGAGATTTAAAGAAGACTGGAAAATTCAAAGAATGTGGGTTAGCAGTACTTGTGAACAATAGATGATATCATCAGGGCATTCTACTGTGAAGATTCGTCAATACAGTCCAGATTTTGAAATTCTGGCAGTTTGTTTAGGCCATATTATCTGCCCAGAAAGTTTACCAGTTTTATGTTAATAACCATTTACATTCAACCTTCTGTTGTTGCCGACACTTCATTGATATAATCAGTTTGATTAATGCTAAGCTACAGGCACAACAACCAAATGCATCTGTGGCAATAACATGCCTTACTCTCTTCTACACTTCCATCAAAGCAGTGGCTGAGAGGGTGACTAACTACATAAACTTCTGTGTAGATAACACCATTCCTACCAGAACAGTAAAATGCTTCCCAAATAATAAACTGTGGGTCACAAGTGATCTGAAGCAACTGCTCAACGAGGAAAAATAAGCCTTTAAGAAGGGAGACAGAGAATTGTTGAGGAGTATACAGAAGCAACTTAAGGTCAACATAAGAGAAAGGAAGGATGCATAAAGGAGGAGGCTGGAAAACAAGCTCCAGCAGAACAATATCAAAGGTGTGTGTGGTCAGGGATGAGAAAGATCACAGGCTTCAAGCAGAAGGATGATCAGAGAGATAGAAGTCTGGAAAGGGCCAATGAACTGAATACATTCTTTAACAGGTTCAGTTCAGGAACAAGCTCAGCATCTTAGACAAACTTTATTCTCATATTGTATTGTCCTGTTGCTGAACAGTTCAACCCTTTGGTCACCTCTCCTCCATCCTGCTTCGGGTTGTAACTCAGCTTTACAACCTGGGTTCTTGGACTTCTGGACCTATTGAGTATTACTGCAGACAGAGCCCCTATGAAGTCCTCTGGACAGGGCGAACAGAAGTTGTTGACCACCAAACTCTCTTCTTCCCAGAGCCACACCCTTCTTTAATGGTCGAGTGAGCAGCATTAGCAGGCTGGATGCCATCACTCTGGTTCACGACAGCCTTCTGTTATCATGCAATTGCACTTGGAAGTTGGTCAAATGATTTTAGTAACTACAAATAAGTCACTAGGGTTGTTTTATTCACTGGGTTAAAGTGGAATGAAATCACTCAAAACCTCGTTTTTATCCTAGAAACTCACACCTGTTTGTTTTAGACCATTGAAGAACTTATTATAGAAAAAGTAACTCAAAAATCCAAGGTCCACACCTTAACCTAAATTTCAGTTATGCTTTATTAATATTCTTGCTAGCAGAGGATATGCAGCATTAGTGAAAATATAGAAATAAATCAATAATAAATCATAAATTTCTTGGATTCTCATTTCTTAAATGCTGAAGGATTTTCAGCCCCCCTGCCCTGATCATGCCATGCTAAATGCAAACCAATGGAGAAAAACCTTGAAACGCACTTGGACCGAGGTACAGGTTCTGGCACAAGGAGTTAGGGAGAGAGATTCTAGCTAAAACAAAAGGTTTTTGATGATTTTGATTATTTAATGTGTTTACTATTAAGTAAAGACAAATCTGACAAAATGACCGCATGGTAGCACCATGCTACAGTTACATGTTTTGAGCTGTTATAAAATAAAACAAACTTCATTTCACTAAGGGTTTAAACAGTAATATAAAATCAACTTTATATGCGCTCTGCCATTTGGTCATTGCATTTTGATTACCAAATTATGACTAAAAGTCATTTAATGGAATCCTCATTTCTGCTTACTGCTTTCTCATACAAAGAAGATTAAGAATCTATTAACTAAAGGGTATTGATTTCTGATTAAGCAAACCATGTAATAAAACATTATTTGGTTGAATAATGTTTTATTCACCTCATGGATTTGCGTTGTGAATTGGTTTGAAAACATTCCAATTACTCTAAATTAGCCAAAAGCTAATTTGATCACATTCCAAATTCTTTAAGATAAACTTGGTTTCTCAAGCATAAAATCCACGCTAAACTGTTATATCATTTCATTGATTGTGGTTTTCAACCATTTGTTCTTATTCTTTGTACATAGTAGCTTAGTTTTAGTCGAGTTTTACTAGTTTGTAGTCAAGAGTCTTGAACTGAAATATGTTTGACTTGGAGCTGAATGATTTTTTTTTTTAAATCTTATATTTTGAACAGAAGTTGTGGTGAATTTATTCTATATACGTGCAGAATTATCTGTTTGACCATGATTTGAGCTCGATTCCCACTCTCAGTTATTGTTCTAACACTCAGCCAGTAGGGCGTGTGTTGATAAACAATATATGACAGTCCGAGTAATATTTGAGGAAATACCATATTTACCACCCCTACTGGGCTGGATAATAAATATATTAAAGTATCACAACATTATAATGGCGTCCCCTGGGTGGGCGAGAAGTGATCATAATAAATATAAGTACAAGCATACAAGTATTGAGGCACTGACCACCCTAGACTGGAGGAGCGACTACCAGATCTTGCGAGAGTTAAGCGTAAGTAACATGGCAGTAGAGTGGTAAAAAAAAAAGAAAAAAGAAAACTGACTCAGGTAAAACAAATCAATGTTCAAACCAAGCATATAAAACAGGGAATTATTCAACTGTAAGCCTTTTTTCTATATTACACTCAAACTTGTCAAGGAACCTTTGGACAGCCTGGAGAGTTAAATGGACAAGTGTTAAGATTTGGTCTTGGGAGAAAGAGCCTGACCACCAGACGCTTGCAGAACCCCAACTCCAGGCCTGGCTCCAGGATGAACATCAATTTTGTGGTCCTCATGAGGGCTTTTTGTCTGACCCATCACCTAGATCCTGTTTGTGTTGGAGACCCTACCAGGGAAATTTAAGCCCCTGACAACAGGCCACCATGTGGTTCAAGGAGCTGCCTTATTGTTTGGTATTGTTATAATTTCCTACAAAATATATACAGGTAAAAGGCAGTATATATTAGAAACTTTGAAAAACTTGATTTATTTCAGTAATTGCATTCAAAATGTGCAACTTGTACTTTATATTTATTCATTGCACACAGACTGATGCATTCAAATGTTTATTTCATTTAATTTTGATGATTTGAAGTGGCAAC
>JAUZNJ010029967.1:0-15079 GCA_034780135.1 Jordanella pulchra
CTAAGTTCCACATACATGCCTGTAAATTTGCTAAAAACAAACCCAACCTCACTGTTTTTAGAGCTTATGTAAGATGTGTTTTGGACTCTTTAAAAATGTGCGCCAACTCTAAAGCTATAAAACTTATTACCATAAGCAATTAATTTGATTTGTAAACTGTTATTTTATTTTATTTCTATATTCTCCTTTTTTGTAATGGAATCCTGTGGATTTTTCACCCCAGCACCTCCAGCATTCCACTGTCTGCAATTGTAAATTGTTATTTGTAAATAAAGTTAATTAAAAAAAAGGCACCCAAAGGGGCTCAATACTACCAAAGTTGGTTTGATTTGGAATCTTTTTGCCAAAGTTATTGCGTTTTAAATTTCTTGTTAAGTTGGAGGCCTGACCACGCCTTGTCAGCATCCTAAAAATTAACTGCATATTGACCCAGTTTGAAGCCTGTTGCTCAAAATCCCTTGGAGTTCGTTCTCCATAAGATACTTTTTTCATGATTTGGAGAGCTCTACATGTGTGCCAAATTTAAGCTCTGCAACTTACGGTTTTCCCCATCTCACGTTAGGGGGCGCTGTAGAGCCATTTGGCCACACCCATTTTGAATTACATTAAAATACGTACATTTTTTGTCGAGGGACAATTTAGGAAAGTTTGGTGAGTTTTTGGATATGTTAAGGCCTCCAACAAGACGCTTCATTTGTCGGGAAAAAAATAATAAGTGGAATAAACACAAGGGATACAATAGGCCTTTGCAGCGCTTCACTGCTCGGGCCTAAATAAAAAAATGTAAATAAAAAATTCACACACACTGTCTCTGTATCTTTTATTCTGGACCCATAGTGTTTGAGCCTTACCTCTCTGGTTTTAAAAACCGTTCCCATGAATTCGATACGCCACAATCGGACCGTTGATCTTGTGGATGAGTCAAAGAGGCGGTCTCTAAACATTCTGAAAACCATTCAGTATATCTCAGATATTTTAGACCTTTCCAGTGTTTAAATGTAACTCGCTTGCCGCTATTTTTTCTGTTCCTATTTTCGACCTTAAGACGTCTAGAAGTTCCCATGTAGGTGTCAGAGTAAGTTGGAGTTAAGGCTGCTGTTGATTTTTCCCATAATCTTCCAATTGGAAATTAGGTTCGGACACGAGGAACATATGAAGCATGTCTCCCTGACATTGCCAGTAAATATCGGAGGAGCGCACATCCTTCACGGGCTTTAAGGTTTGTTTAACTATTGTCCCCGACTGTTCCTCTCTGAACCTGTTTCATTCTGATTCCCATATCTTCGTAAGTCCTTATTAATGTTGCAAGTGTCTCTAAATCAGGTAGTTATAAGTAAGATTTACTCGTCTTGGGGAGTCTTTCAATTTTTAAACATGGTGTATATTGGTGATTTCATGGGGAGAGCTGATTCCGCCATTATGCCGTGGAGCCTCAAGTTTTTCCGTCT
This sequence comes from Jordanella pulchra, assembly GCA_034780135.1. Lineage (NCBI taxonomy): Eukaryota > Metazoa > Chordata > Actinopteri > Cyprinodontiformes > Cyprinodontidae > Jordanella > Jordanella pulchra. The sequence continues at coordinate 1,449 of JAUZNJ010029967.1, forward strand.
CAGTCTCCCTTTGAGCTCCACCATCTTACTCATCTTGCTTAGCTTCATAGCCTCCTCCTCAAGCTGCTGAATCCTGTTCTCTGCTTCCAAGATGCGTCTTCTGCTTGTGTTCTTTATCTCCTCTTTGATCTCTTGGAAGTTCTCACCGATTTCTCGACTTTATTCTCTTAGCTCTCGGAGAACAGTTTGTAAATTAGCTGTCTCGTTGGATAGATCGTTAGCCGCTAGTGATGCTTCCGAATCGATAAGTTAGTCACATATTCTTTGTTCGTTTCTTCTTTTCTTAAGATAGACTGTCGAGACATCAGATTCCTTTTGGTTTAGACGTAGGCATTTTGACTCACATTTAAGTTTGTTTTATATCCCGCATTAACATCAAACCTTTGATTTTTTTAATATATGTCGGGAAGCCACCTGGTCAAGCTGTCGCCATCTTGCTTGTCACTTTAAATGGTTTGTGGTAAAATTTGGCAGCTCTGACTGCTGATGGTTCGTTTTTGTTTTATCCGATGAAGGAAAGTCAGCAGCTATTTAGAGATTGCAATGATTTCCAGGCATTAAAAAAATGCAACAGGCTGTTTTTTCTCCAACTCTTTCCTTCAGCGGTCACTTTGTGGCTTTATTTCACATCGCGCAATAATTTACAAGAGAGAACACAGGCTTTAATCTGCACTTTTATTTTTACAATAAATAAACTTGCATTACCTCAAGATTACACTTCACAACCACACACAGGGTTTGATGAACCACACTTTGTATATGTAAAAGCAACCGGACATGAAAGGATGGACCTTGTTTGAATGGAAGATGGTTTCAGCTTTTTCTGTTAAAATGAAGAAGTTTCATTTGGGGTTTTTACATGAACCAAATCTTTCTCTAATCCACCGTGTACGTGTGCTGCAATAACAGAAGGCCAACGGCAACCAAACATTAAAATGAGCAAAAAAACAAACAGAAAACGAGCACCAGTGGTGCAACGTTAGTAAAAAACATGATTCTGCTCCTGACCTTGTTTCCAACAGCACAAAGAATTTAGGTGTTAAAATCCAGTAATGATTTAAAAAGACATTCTTTTATTTTGTTTGGGGGTTATAAATAAAATACCCAGATATGAAGTTTAATGACTGCATTTAATTAAACGCTTTTAGAAATATATGAACCAATATGGCCCTGTACTTAAAACAAATATAATCAAAATATTGGTAACTATTTGCTAAAAGATTCGATTGTTATCACTTAGCTCAAGCTCAGTAGCCTGTTAGCATAACTGCTACATTTGTTTGGTGGAAATATTACACAATACCTGTTTTATTAAGACTGTAGATTTTACTATGAGGGAAATATTTACGTTTTTTGTGCTGCTTTTTGACACCATGTTGAGCTGTTTTTTTGCTAACCTAACCATTTGTTAGCTTTCATCTACACAGAGGATTTAGCTAAAACTAAAAAGGGTTTTCTGTTAAATAAATAAGAGAAGACTGGTTTTACCTTTAACTTTGCACATGTTCTTTATTCATGTAAAGTATTCAAAGTCCTTTTACTGGTTCTTTTCAGCTAATATTTTGTTTTTCAGAAACAACAGGCCTTTATGTTTAAGCAAAACAAAGAGAAAAATAATGTTTCGTTAAAAGAGCGTATTTATTGGGAAATATATTTTGCTTATTTTGCTGTATTGTGCCACATTTATTTTCCTGATATTAGCAGAAATGTAAACACATGTGAAGCACCACAGCAGGAACTGGGAAAACTCTGTTTACATCTGCTGTTAGCTTTCCTGTTAAACTGAACTATTTTTATTCCAAATACAGAATTTATTTTACCTGCTTTGTTTTGCTACTCGTAGTAAATAACTAAAAGTTATTCTTAAATGACAGAATGGTCGAGGTTAATATTGATATTTGTCCAGGGCGCCTACCGCCAGAAGTTTATGTAATTGAATTATCCATTTGACATTATTTGTTGTTATTTATAGTTTTTTGAAATTTACAAAGCATCTAAAACAGTTTTGTTAATTTAAAAGATCTTCCTTTCGGATCAGATCATGTATAAATAAAGTTATGGTGCGTCATTATCTAACCTTAACCTTTAACCCAGGGACTGTGGCCGTTTCTTCTTCTTCTATGGTTACAGAATCACTTGGCTTTCTATGCTAACCACAATCTATCAGGCTGTAGGTATGGCTAAAGCAGCGCTAGGTTAACGATTCATTTAGCTTTTGCTCTCGGCCATTTATGACTCCAGCTTTGAGGTCAAATGGAAACAAAGTCAGGAAGAAGCAAAGCGGATGTGTGGAAAAGAAAACGACTTCACTGTTGGTGTTTGCAGAAAGTGAACTGTGCCTTTAAATCATCGTTTCTGGATACCTGACTAACATGAATCAAAACAAAACTTCAAATCTTCACTTTTGGGCAGCGTTTTTGAAATCGAACCAAAAGGTGAATTTCCATGTGAACAGAGAGTAAAAACAGCAGAAAAGATCCACATATTCATATCCATTTGCTACAATGTTATCCTGGAAACCAGTATAAGAATAAGCCCATGAAATAATTTAATCTTAATTAAAGATACTTCAGATTTAGGTTATTTAATTACAGATAAAATAATGATGCTACAATTGGATTATTCTTGTATGTAGATGTTTTCTCTGAGGAGGTTTTCAATGCAGCAAACAGAAACATTTCAAATGGGCGGTCCTTAACCCAACCAATGAGGAGGCTCAGGTCTTCACCTGTCGTCACTGCGTTAGAGCCAGGAGGATGTCTTTAACCAGCATGGTGCCGATCAGCATTTTCTCACAGTTGACCGTCAGCTGAGCGGAGCCCTCTTCTCTCGTTGCCACGGTGACCAGCACCAAGCTGCCGCTGGTCACCGTCCTGCCGGCAAACCTGTAGACAGGATGTTCAGGAGGAGGAAGAGGAGGGCTGAGGTCAAAGCAGCAAAGATCAGAGGATGAAAACAGAACAAGAGTGAAACAGATGCAAAAATCAAATGTTTGAATCACCTTTAAAATAAATGTTTAGACCTGAATCAGACACGTTTCCAGTCCCTTTCCCTAACGTAGAAAATAACCCTGTGGGAGCCTTTCAAGCCTCTTTCTTTGGCAGCTAAAAACTTCTTCACAGCTTACGTAAAACCAAATTCAAGCCCTGTCTTCTCTCTACATTGTTTATCTTTTAAAGGGACATTTTTCAATGCATCTCATGGTCAGTTGAAAACTGTGACAAAACTGACTATTTATGGAGCCATTTTATGGCCAAATGGAAATTTGAAAGAAACCAGCAACCAGAACAAGAAAACACTTTCAAGGAAAATAAAAAATGGCTGAGTTGGAGAAAAGTTAGAAAAAGATGTGAGGTTAGATTTGTCCTTATTCCTTAAATAAAGTGTAGCCTGCGATCAGGTCATGTGACCTTAGCAGCAACCAGTTTATCACCACTTAGCTGGAAATGAGCTCCTGTCATTGTTCTAGTGAAGGTCAAACTAATCACTAATAGTGACATCTAATGGCTTATGTGCAGAATGCAGCCAGATCACCATCAGTCCAGATTGTTTCTTAAAAACCAAACAAGGGTCCCTAATATTCCTGTTCTGAGGTGTCCAGAAGCCGACTGACCAATCGCTTCTCCTACCTGCACTCCTTGTCCGACCCACAGGGGACTCGGCTGAGGTTGGCGGCTGTGGTCACCTTCTGGACAATGCTGTGCTCGTTTCGACACTTGGTGTCTAAAGTTAGCTTCTCTGCGATCTCATTCATTCCCATCAGCTGACCTGAAAGACAGCAGGCAGAGCAAAGGTCTGCAAATACAAACAACTTTCAGGCATTTCTAACATTTCACCTTTCAGAAATAAAAGGCAGAAATAAAAAAATGCAACTAGGGAGGTTTCTGCACAGAGACTCTTCTGGACTTTAGGGAATCTGAACTGAATAAATGCAATGGAGGGATAGTTGGAACTGAGGACAACAGAGGATGGGTTAGGGCTGGACGGTGTGTAAAAGCTTCTCAGTGTAGAACAGATGGGACATGTCACTAACCTGAGACTGAAATCACTGCTCACCTTGTTCTTTTTTAAACTCGTTCTCTGTGAGGAAGACCGGCCTCATCAGCTCCCCGACCGGCGGCTGGATGGACACGAAGAACTTCCTGCTGTTTGTGCTGCAAAACATCAACAGCATCGTTAAACTCCACCAAGAAAAAACAGATCCTGTCGTCGAGCGAGGAGCACAAAAATACAACAACCCGAAGGATGTCGATCGCGGCGCTGATGATAAATCCTGCTCTTCAGACACTCAACACATAAACCAACAACCAACAGCAATGGCTGACATTCAACAATATGAAAAATACAGAGTTGGTCACTAAGATTTTAAAGCATCTAATGAGTTAATTTTCCTTTCTATGAATGAGAAGCCTAAACTCAGCATCAACATAACCTACAGAAGCCCGCCCCCAATAAATCAATCAAAATAAATACGTTTAGATAATAGTTCTGTCCGATCAGAAGCAGGTTATAAGTGGACTTTTAAATTAAAAACAATTACAGGAAAACTGCAAACATTTGGCTAAAAGTTAAAGCCTTTAAAATCCAACACTAATGTAACATGAATGTATTTTGCTTTCATCACAGAAAGAAAAAAGGCTCCTTGAAAGCAGCAGAAGGTTTAGCTCAGCGAGGCGTTCAGGACCTCCACAGTTAGAGGGACGTTCAGGTTCCAAAGCTGCTGTTTCCTCCTCTGATTTATTTCCTTCCTTTTACATTTTGAAGCCTGGTTCTGACTCTGGTTACAGCAAAGATCATTTCATGTAATGTTTCGATGTTCTGAAGGTTTTCCCCTGAAATGATTGACATGTACGGACAAGTCCTATAAACTAAGTCTGAAGTGGTTAAATCCTTTCTGTAATCTTGTTTCCCTACAAGCACAGAGAACCAGCTCTGTTTGCTGTTTCCTTTGCCTGGTGGAGTTTATTTTCCTCCACATCCAGAGGATCGCATGTTTAGGATCATCAAGTGTCCAAAGACTCCATCTGTCAGATGTTAGGAAGACGTGCAGGAAAAGAGGCTCAACTTTCTGTCATCACTGATGGAAACATGGAGTAAAATCAAACAACCTGTGTTAATGAACCTGGATTGATCTGCAGGACTGCAGCCATTGCTAATTTCCAGTTACCTTAAACACAACATAATGAAAGAGGAGAAGGAAGCAAGTACTCATGGACTCGAAGCAAGAACCAGCAGTGAACCGAGCCTTTAGCACGACGTTGGATCTGTGATGCTGTGGTTGAAGGTCTGTAGACCTGAAGCTCGTTAGCGTTCACAGATGAAACATGTGACTTCAGCTGTGCTCTAGTTTTGTTTTAACACGAGAGCTGAGAACCAGCTGCTCACCACAGCTGGAAGTTTGCCGCTTGTGTCGAGTCACAGAAGTCGATGCCCATCACCGCCGTGGCGTCTCCACCGGCAGGCAGCAGCTCTGCCCGCACAGAAACACGACTTTTATTAGTGAAGAAGACGAATGTCTCAGAAGGGCGCCGTGTTTGCTCGATCAGCACCTACCGATCTCTGGGAACTCCTTCACCCTCATCCCCGACTGGAGCTTCACATCCTCCATGTGCAGGCTCTGGGTGTCGGAGGTGGAGCTGTTGGTGAAGTGCATCTGGACCGCCACCATGTTGGCGTCGGGGCTGAATGGCTGCCGGCTGAAGCAGTACTCCACTGACAGACCCTCGCCTGTGATGCGGTGCAGTAGCTCGTAGCTCTTCAGCGCACTAGAGGGAGCGATGGTCTGGGAAAGATACAATACGTCTCTGGTGCTGCTTTTTATTCTCTTTAAACACATTGGAGCACAGAAGTGTTTATTCTTACTGCTGGTGACAGAACGGCGTCAGAGAGAGAAAGCCCCTCCAGGTCGGTCACAAGGCTGTTAGACAGCAGGTTGCTGACCGGCGTGACCTGAGGTGAGGGAGCCGCTTCAACTGACAGATACACAAGATACAAGTCAGCAGTCAGAGGAGGTCATCTGATGCCCAACAGGACGGCAGAAAACCAAAGAAATCCATTGATCTGATTTTGTTTGTCAAAAAGAAAACCTCACTTTTAGAGATGATTTTAAATCCAGCGACTTTAAAACCAGAAATGAAACTGATTCATCTCCAGGAAAACATGAAAAAAAGTAAACTCACAATCATCGAGGTCTAGGAGAGACATTTCTTTCTTCTCTTTCTTGACGGGTTTGGAAGGAGGTTTAGACTCAGCTGCCTGCAGGAAAGTGGAATAAAGATCTCATGAACATCAGCAGCGCTTCCTGAGGGATGATTCATTATTCCTGCATGTTTTTGGGCTGCAGCCAGGTTTGATTGTATTATCTGGGATTGCAGACGGGTCGGTGCTGCTGCTGCCATCATGCAGACGCTGCTCTGTTCTGGTTCAGAGGCCAAGAGAAAAGACTAGGCTCTGATTTATGGTCGGTCTACGTTCTACCCTCACCTAGGGTCGTTCATCTGGATCAGAACCAGAACCAGATCCTGGATCCAAGCTTCCTCTGCCTGAGAGAGGCCGAGGAGCTCAGTCATCAGAGCAGAGCTGCTGCTCCTCAATGAGGAGGAGCAGACATCTTCATCAAACGTTCCTCCTGGACGCCTCCCTCAGGTGATCCAGGTACGTCCCACCATGGGGAGGACCAGGGGACGACCAGGACACCATGAAGGGACGACGTCCCATGGAGGCTTGGGAGAAGCTGGGGTTTCCCCAGAGCTGGAGGAGGAGTCTGGATGGAGGGAAGTCTGGGAGTCTCTGTTATTTAAAGGGGTATGAATACCTTTGAGGCTGCTGCCCCCCCACCCGGGCCCGGACGAAGCGGGAGACGACGAGTATTTGTGATGGACCAATGTCGCCTGTTGCATGGCTTGTTTTAGAAATCTGAAACATGCTTTTGGTGTTAACATTCATGGTAAAATGCCGGCAGGATCAGAGGGGCGTGAATATTTCTAAAATATTTGCCCGACAGGATCAAAAGGGTGTGAATACTTGTGTGGGATAAGAGGCTCGGGTACCTTGTTTTTCTTTTTGACCTCGGCCTCAGACTCCGAGTCGTCGGACTCTGACTGGCTGCTCTCAGACTCGGTGTCCTCTTCGTCGTCGGACTCGGACTCGCTGTGCTGCTGTTTCCTCTTCCTCTCACGCTTTCTATCTTCCTCTTCGCTGCTCTGCTCACTGGAAGTAGGAAGGAGTTAGTTTCCACACGAAGGAGAGAAGAGGACCTCGGGGCTTTAAGCTACCTTTCACTTTCATGCTTTGGTTGCTTTAATTCTCTCTTCTTGGGTTTCTTTTCCTCCTCCTCCTCCTCCTCCTCCTCTTCCTCCCCAGACATAGAGGCTTCCTCGCTGTCTTCGCTCTCAGAAGCCGACCCGCTCTCCACGCTGCCACTGTCTGAGCCGCTGCCAGAGTCCGACTCTGGAGAGCAAAGATGCAAAACAACATTATTTCAGTTCATCTACAACTAAGAGGAGCGTTTAGATTTTTCTGCTAAACATCCAAAGGATGAAATGAAACAGAACCTTCCTTGATCTTCATCATCATCACAGCTTCATGATCTTTTCAGTTATTCATGCTTCAATGCTGACTTAGGCAGTGGTGGTTGTATTATGGTTTGGTTTATAGGAACGATTCTGTTCAACTGTTGCCATGTGGCGTGTCCCTGTGCCACTTTTATAAATCACAGTTTGATTCAAACGTTTTCTTCTTTAACCTGATTGGCTGGGAGATGGTTAAAAGGGCTATGCTCCGCCCATCTGACGATCATCTGCTGCTGACGTGCCTCCCAGCCTCATTCCTAATCAAAGTTTATTTTCTCAGACTGTTTGGTCTGGGAGTCTTCATGATTTTGGTTGTTGGTTGAGATCCTGAGGGTAGCGTTCTGAATCCAAACACAAAATTGCAGCTGGTTGGTTGCTTCTCGTATTCTATTGCTTATTTTTCCAGTTTCCTTTTGGTGTCCAGATTAATAAACCTTTCTTGTGTCGACATGAGGACTGGAATATTTTGGGGGCTTGTCCAGGATCTGGACCAACCCCCAAAATCTTTATTTCTGTGTCAGATTGTAGAGGTTATAAAGCATTTAGTACAGAAACTGTTCTTCTAAAGGTGTTTAATGATCCATGTTTAATAAATAAATATTATTGGGGGGGTCCACAGTGGACTATTTTATGTCTCATATCCAGACCTACTTTTAATTGCGTCGTCCTCCATGTACAGGAACTATTTATTGTTGTTGCAGCAGATCGGTTGTGATTTATTGTATCATGTCGTCTTTATTTGTGCAACACTTTGATGTTATTTAAGGTGTTATAGAAATAAGGTTGATTGTTTGACTTACATACACTTCAATACTTAAAGTCAAAATACATTTTTTGTGTTAGACTTTGCAGCGTAAACTTAACATCAAATATGTAAAATCCAGTATTTCAATCACAATATTAAAATAATGCCTCTAAAGTGTTTCTATTGGTTTTCCTTTTTACACATCTATGCTTTAGTGCACCTTTATAGTGATGGAAGTAAAGCAACTGGAGGTGGAGGAAAATAGATGCTTGGTTGAGAAACATGTTGTTGGACAGATTGATGATGGAGATGATCTGTCCCAGTTCTTATATCTGTGTATTCCAGTGTTTTCTGGATGTGTATGTTGTTGAAACCCCCCCATGTCATGTTTTATGCTCCAGCATAAATTAAGCTGCCAGAGCTCCATCTCACCACTATCAGCCGACTCCGTTGGCCCAGACTCGCCCTCAGAGTCGGAGTAGAACGGTTTCTCAACTTTCTTCTCCTTCCTCTTCTCCCGGCTGCTGCACTTGGTCCATTCAGGCACCTGATGGACAGAAACGGGTCACAGTGAGTCTCAGTTAAGCTGCAGTGGGAGAAAAACAAAAAGAAAAAAATCCTGTCAGCAAAAAGCACAAACGTGGGCAGAGTATAGTAGCATGGCCATGAACGCCTCTGCCTGGGCATGAAGCAGCCCAATTAAGCCATCCATTGCTGCTCAGATCTGCTTTTACAAAAGAAAAACTCCGTCAGATGCTTCTTTGCACAGAATGAGATGAGCACCAGGTGTTGCCTTCATGACCGGTTGCATAAATGGTTGTCCTTCAGTACAGGGAGCCGGTCCATTAGCAGAAGTGATGTCTTTGAGGAACGATGGCTCCTCCTCCTGTGACCACCAAGTAACCACAGTCCTGTTTGGACATGTCTGAGGAGCTCAGGTGCTGCTGAAAGACTCACTTCTGTAATGGTGAGGACCGGGGTGGGGGGGCTCAGCTAAGCACAGAACAGCGACTACATAAGGCAGGGTGTTTAAAAGCACTCTGGGTTGGTTTCTCGCCGCTAGATGGGTGTTGGGCTGAGGGACTTGTGGCTTTTCGCCGCTAACTGACTCACGCTTGTCAATGTTGTGACTCTTTCGAGCAGCGCAAAGACCTGGCAGATGTAGGAAAGAAAAAAAGAGTAGGGATGGAGATGGGGAAGAAGGAAGATAAAGATTTACTTGGAAAGAAACAGAAGGAGGCAAAGGAAGGCTTCAGCTTCGGTAAAAAAAGTTCAGCATCAAACCAAAACCATAAAACTGTCACCAGAAATAGTCACATTCAGAGTGAAAACATAGAGGGGCGGGGCTAAGGCTGCTCACTGTGGGGGGTGGGGGCTCTGAGCGACCCTCTACCTGTTACCAGCAGGTACATTGAGCTGCAGTTGCTGCAGTTCTACCCATAGAGGGCAGCACTAAGACGGCCTATGCCAAATAACTTCAAACCGAACATGTTTACACAACAAGTTCAACACTTACACAGTTGTTTAAAGCTATTAAGGATCAAATTATAGTTTATCTGCTAAAAACAAGCTTATTTGGGTACAGTTACTCTTTTAATTAATTTGATATTTTGCTGCAGTTTTTGTTATTTTTAAAAATTTTAAAATAAATAAATTTAAAAATAGTTCAGGTTCAATGTAGAATTTCTGCTTCTGCAATTGACCTAACCCTAACTGATTTGATTTCTAGTCATGCATTCACCTCCATATGACCAAACCATCAACAACCAAACAGGACATGGAAATAAAAGATGAAATCTTGGCCACAATGAGTCGGAGGAGGAAGGATGAAGAAGGTCGGAGTATGATCCCAATGATTGTCAGACATTAAAGAAGGAGCAGCTATTCTGGGGAAACTGAATGAAAAACTGAATGCATTGCTAACAGCTCGTCATCTCACTAATATCCATCCATGGACGAACTTCAGTTCCGATTTTAAACCAACCAATGTCATTTAGAGCAAAACTGTCGCTCACTATAACAGCTTCCAGGCAGCTGAAAAGAGGAAATGTGTCGATTGAATTTGATTATGATTTTGTTGAGTTAAAACATCAATTTTTTGCTTAGATCAGTTAAAAAGGCTAAAAAGAAGTGAAATCTGTTGGAAAATAGAGAGAATAGCCATAGAGCACTGCAGTCTCAAACAGGGCACCTCTCTCCAGTCCCCCAGCAGGCCGATCCGTCCCTCTCCGGTGGTTATGACTTCCTCTGTCTAAAGACGTTTGCAGAGGGAGACAGAGCGCCCCCGTCAGTTTACATGGAGGAAATGTTAGTACGGCGCCTGAGGGGCTGCACATGTTATCCAAATGCAGGATTTCACAGCAAATAACAAAAACCCTTCAAACTCAAGAACCACACGAACAAACTCCAAAGTTAGAGCAACACACAAACACAAAACACACAATGTTACTCGGAGCAGCAAACTCAGAAGCTGCAAGTAACACAAAAACACAAGCAAAGGGAAACTGCTTCACGTACCAAAAAACAACAGCAAGTTCAGAAAAGATGCAAACTAGCCCCACATAAGGGAAGTCCTCCACACCACTAGGGGGAGACCAGCATCGGCTGCTATGGGCTACATTCTTACCAAACACACAAACTGGATGCCTGAAACCAGATTACATTTTAAATAAGATCTGAAGGAAACCAAAAAGGTTCCTTCTTCCCTCTGATTATCCTCTGGACATTTATCTCTTTGCTAATGGTGTAGCGCTAACAGCTAACACGTTAGCTAGTAGCCATGTCTGTTTACTGATCCCATACGGGTTGATAATCATCCCCCTAGTGATCTGATGCAAAGCTAGTTTGCAGCTTTTCTGAACTTCCAGTCATTTTCTTGCTTCTTGAAGCTCTTTTTCTTTAGCTTGTGTTCTGCATTTGTGTGTTAGCATCTATTCTAATTCTTTTCCTGGGTTCCTCATCCAAGTGAATTCACAGCATCCAAGTCTTCTGCCAGGGCCTGAAAATCAAAGAGCTTATTTCATTCTTGTCTATAAAACTTTTATAACTGCAGCTTTTCTCTGTTTGAGTCTTTACAGATTGAACTGAACTTATTCGGACTCCTCGACTATCAGGCCCTGAATGCATCATAATGCCAACTAATTTAAACATCTCCTTTCTTTGCATTAAATAAGTTGAGATGATTTCCAGCAATGCATCATCAAGTACCAGTGTGAAGGTAGAATCCAGCGTTAGGATCGGTTTGGTGATCAGGTAAAAACACACCGGAGGTATGGAGCAGAAGAGGAGAGACTTTGGTACGAATCGACTCTGTAATCCAGGTTGAAATGTAAATATGCACGGGGCGCTTTCACCTAACAGTGTTTAGGTTAGGTTATGTTTGATAAATGGATAAAATCTGTCATCCTGATTTTCCTACAATTTATAATTAGTATAATTAAGCACTAGAGGTTTGTTCACCTCAGTACATTTCAAACTGACAAGTGATCAGTTTGTACCTATTTTTGTAACAGATGGTTGAAGTGATTTTCCCAAACAGATTTACCAGCAGAAGGGCAGGAAATCTGAATTAGAACCAAAATAAATGGGAATTAAATGTAGGTTTTAAAGAAGTCTTTAAAATTACAAAATCCAAAGTGAATAGAAATGGTTAAAAAACCTTGTTTACAGAAATAGATAAAAAAAATATAGTGGGACCAATTGTTGAAATTTTACAAATGAAACAGTGTGAAGTTTAGCAAAGAGACAGCGGAGCAGCAAACCTAGCTAGCCCTGCTTTAATCTATAGCTGACGAGCAATGGGCACCATGTCTGCAAAGCAGTGGACTGCAGGCTGTTTGTATTAAATCACTACATCATATTTTAACAGCAGCAATAATCTGTGCTGCCAAATACAAGCAATTAAAAGCTTCATGTTTTCATATCATATTCTTATCTAAAAACATGAAGGTTGTTATAAGGTGAGAATCTCAGACCAGCTCAGGCCTGTCTGTGGAAACAGCCTCCAGTAAAGCTAAAATAAAATGAATATGTTTGTCAGAACAATCTTAGCTGAGAACCAAGGTCTGCTCCCTTCTGGATCACTGATACCACCAGCTGTGAGAAATGATGAGCGGATGAGGCGAGGAGCTGCTGCCCCACAGAGGCGAGTGCAGCGGAGGGGATGAGTGGAGCTCGGTCATATGATTCCTTCTCCTCTATGGAGGGAAGGCTGGTAGCTACATCCGTCTGGACAGCAGACAAAGAGCCAAAGGTTGCAAGTTGAAGGTAGCGAGCAGGAGATGAATGAATGATGGTCAGTAATATAGGAGTTTACAGTGTTTTCGATTTGAAGCTCTAGCAGCCAACCCCTCTTAATCACTGCTCTGGAAAAGGAGCAGCCCTCGCTCTCCTCCGTGTGCAAGGTCCCCCGGAGAACCCGGAGGGCCCCCCTGTCTGTGAGTTACTGTTGCCACTGCACGCACAGACTCCTTCACCTCCACGTTGCGCACGGAGGGGTCAGGGGCAGTTTCAGGCCAGTCAGGCAGCTCCTGGTAGCCCCCAGCTTTGGCATTCAGCAGGTGGGACAGGGAACCCAGCTGGAAGTGGTCTCTGTCTGCAAGGAGACCGTAAAACAAGAAGGATCAGCCGCTGCACACAAAGGTTCACTCTTTACTTTTACCACTGGAACAAAGAATAAAACTGGCCCCTGGCCCAACTGTAGGCTGCTGATGAGAAATTAGCTGCAAATGAAATTTATTAGTAAGGAAAATAAATGAGATCTGCTTTTAAAAAATCTAAATATTTTTTACAGAAATTTATGGAATCAGTTTTAATTATACATTAGTACTTGTATCAAAACCCTGCGACTTTTTTAAAGAGCCTCATTTATGAAAAACACAACAAACAACAAGAAAACCCTGGATTCAAAGAAATGAAATCCATCCATCCAGAGAAAAACAGAAGAATCTTCAACAGGACTGGTATTAAAAGGAAGGGCTACTGTACCTTTAAATGGAGACTCGAGCACAGGTGCAGGTTTCAGAGCGAGGAAGAGCTTCTTGGCGTACTTGCTAAGTGCTCCACTCTTCTCAGTGGGCACTATGAGCTGGCGAATGAACCGAGCTCGGTCACGGATGTCATAGTTCTGGTCGTATTTGGCCAAGTTAAGAACGTACTGAGTCAGCAGTTTAGTCTGTAGGAAGAGGAAGAAAGAGGAAGAAGAGAGATGGATGGAAAAACATCTACTAATTAATAAACGGATGGATGGATGGATGATGGATGGATGGATGGATGATGGATGGATGGATGATGGATGGATGGATGGATGATGGATG
>JAUZNJ010029968.1:0-40487 GCA_034780135.1 Jordanella pulchra
ACAACATCAGGAAAAAGGAGCACGAGAAACTGGAGAAATACCAGGGCCTCAGAGAGGAAATGGAAAAGACCTGGAAGACCACAGTGGTGCCTGTGGTCATCGGGGCCCTCGGGGCAGTCACCCCCAAACTGGAGCAGTGGCTCAAACACATCCCAGGAACAACATCAGACATCTCAGTCCAGAAATGTACAGTTCTAGGTACAGCCAAGATACTGCTCAGAACCCTCAAGCTCCCGACCCGAGCTCAGAGGATGAAAGAGACCACCCGCGGAGGGTGAGAAGGGAATCTTATATATATAGATAAGATATAAGATATTTTTTAATGAATTGCTTATTCCAGACAAATCAAAACACATACATATGGATTCTAAATGCCTTTTCTATATTAGATGATGTAATAAGTTACAGACCACACCTCAAATATGTAAAAATAGCTTTAACATAAAATGCTTTAGTGTTTCAATATCGTTTGAGAAATGTAAATTTTCCATAAAGATGGAAAATTAAAATAGATAATTTAAATGTAACATAATGTAACTGAAGTCCAAATAAGTAAATCAAGATGTTTTAAACACAATTTAAGGCTTGAAATTGGGATTTTGCATACTAACAGTTTTTAAAACTTTTTAAGGTCCTGTAGAAAGTTTGTAATATGATATACTAAAGTTTGTATATAAACAGTAACCGCTAAATTCTGCTTAAACTTACCTTTGTATCCAAGGATGGCCACAGCGATGGTGAGAAGAGCACAGAGCACATAGAGGAGAGCAATGGCTGCCCTTAGCACCCAATCATTTTTACACTTTGTGCACTCACTTCCCTCTTCAATTCCTGCAAAGCAAAACGAGATACTTTACTAATCTGTCTGCAGAATGCCATGAGCTCTGTCATATTCCTGGATAGGTAGGGGAGTCAGTTGTAACTAATGAACCAAAGATGACAATACAATATAACTAAATGAGCCAAGAAAAATCAAATCTGCTAGCTGTTTTGAATTCTTTTTAAAACTACTTTTCACTCAACATCTCAGCACTGGGACATGTTGTACCTTCTGTCAGCCAAGAGCGAACAGAACACATTTCGTTATGAACAGAAAATTCAACTCACAATGAAACTGAAAACACCAACCATGTGCTAACCATACGGCAAAACAACATTCCTTACCGCCAGCTGACCTACAGCAAGGCAGCAGAGAAACTTCTGATAATTCATCTTACAGATGCTCACTGAAACTTCTTAGTAACCTTCCGCAACAAATAATGCAATGATAAACATTTAGCAGGATGTTTGCTTTAGTTTAATAAAATCAGTCAAGTTGCTTCCAGTGAGCAAAGCAAGAGGCCATCTGGATAAGTCATTGATGTCTTACAGAAATTTAACATTAGGTTTAAGAGCCAGAAGAAAACAGCATTTACGGAAACGTAATGCGCCTTATGATATAAATAAAGGTTTTATAGTTTATTTGGTGAAAACATGATAAAGTAGTAAAATCTATTCAAAAAGACTTCAAAGTAGAGCTGAAGTTTAGTATTCATACATGTTAAGCTACAATGTATTTTAATTAAATTACTATAAATGTATGAATGCAAAGTAGTGTATAATATAAAAGAAGTGAAATAATAAATGCTTTTTCGTTCAACACTTTTATGAAAAAAAAATATCTGTGTCGACATGGGCAATTCTAGGCCCTGGCCAGCAGGGGCCAATGCCCCTGTACGATTGGCTTTGGCCCCTGTTATGGCCCCTGTATTTAAGAATTAATACTAGATAAGTTTTTGATAAATTGATGATATGCATTGGCACAGAAATCAAAAATGGTTGTGATCATTATTTTTCATGTTGATGTAACAATTACATTTTTGGATTTTTTATTTTTTTTTTGTTTGTTTCTGGCATGTTGAGATATGATGACAGTTTTCAGCAACTCTAAATTCAACTGGAAATCCAGTCCTCTCTCAAGTATTAGCACTGTAGCTTTTTTTTTTTTAAAAGAAATTGGTCTCCTTTGACCAGGGCACCTCATGTCTTTCTGTGTCCTCCATGTGGCTTGAGATATATTGCAAACATGACCTCTTATAGATTTTATTCAACATCTGGTCAAGCAATTTGACTTTCTTGCCCCCTTTAATGATACTTTCCAAAAAAATAACAGTAGTATTTTTACAGTAACTGGTTGTTTTTAGGTTCTGCTGCAATAGTAAAAATGTGTCTCCTTGGATTTTACCCCTCACAACAAGGTTTTTAATATCAGACCAACACATTAAAAAATAGATGGATTTCACAGCATTCAATTGTTTCATTACAATGAAATACTGTAAATAAAAACATAACAGAATTTGACACTAATTTAATAAAAAGTTCCAGTCTTCCTCTTCCAGGCTGAACGGAGAAGGTAAGCAACATGCATAACTGTTAGTATGATAATATTTACGTTACTTTCAAATGAACATTTATCTCATGACAGTTCATATTTTGTAAGCAAGTGCCCGACATTGTTGAACCTTCTCTCACAGCATTATCTCAAGCTATAATGTTGAATGGGCTCAGGGCATCATAACTAGCTAAAAATGGCTAGAAATGTATTGTGAAAATGTATTAAAGGAAGACCCGACAAGTTTGGATTATAAGTCTTTTTGGGTTTGTTATGGAAAAAAGGCACTGGTCAACACCTGTGGTCTGCAATACATAACTCTATCTGATTTCATTTTTAAACTCTATTTGCTCGCAGGGCATCGTTCTAGAAAGAAGAGTGACTCCCATGTTTGCTTCTTTAAATCACATGGGCAGCAGTGATAGAACTTTAGCCAACTTTCCTGAGAAAGGTTGGGCAGGACCGCTAGAGAGGTACCGGGGTTTAGTCTCTCAGTTTTGGACCCACACATCTGTACAAACATCCCTTCTGACCACCTCCAGGGATCCCTTTATGGACCCAGACCTACATACAGTTCTTGTCCTGACATGTAGGGAGAGCAAATTGATGGGGGGAGAGCTGAGACCTCGATTAGAGGAACCTCTCTCTGTACTTAAACGCATGCTGTTGAAAGTATGACATAACAAAATGTAAACAGGCTAGAAGGCTGCAGGTCCTGAGTCAAGAACAAGCGGGGGGTTAAATCTCTGTTGATTAGTCTTTGAACCACAGTTGTTACATTTATAGTTATCTAATTTAAAGCACAACCAACCAATCTAAAATAAATTTTCAACACATTTTTTTTTTACTTTTTTTAACTTCTGTCACTACATTTTTCATGTTTTGACAGATACATTCCATGTACAGAACATTTTATGCAGACATATACGAACTCCAACTAATTTATATGTACTATAAATTACTCTACACAAGCACCCCTTATATGTAGTACTTAACCCTAACCCACATACATGTGTATTTAAAAAAAATATGCTGCTCCCCCCAACAGTATTTAGTTCTTATTGCATTATATAACCTGGCAGAGACAGGATATGAAACTGTGTGCCGTGTTCTCCACACCGTGGCACTTTCAGCAAACTAAGAGGAAAATTCAGTCTAAGAGGAATATGGCTATGACTCTTTCCAGAGGTGGAACTTTTTCCACTGTTGTGCCTGTCTGGCATTTCAGCCTCAATCTAAGGGATTTTGCTGAAAAAACAAAAAACTGTTCTGCCTCATAGTGCATAGACTAAAGAGGATAAATAAAGGTTTCCAAAGAGGTTGCAATCTTTCATTAGACCGGATTCTGAAAAAACAACTTTTAGGAAGGAATGTTTCAAGCTGAAGACTTTGCTTATATTTCAGGATACTGCAGTATTGATCTAGTGAAATAATGTAAAATATCTAAGAAATAGTTTCTGTATAGTGTTTCAAAACCAGTTTATGATAAAAAAAAATCACAAAAGCTAATCTGAAGCTAAATCCTTTATTGTCCCTGTCCCTATTATGTCCCTGGTATTTGCATTGCTTTCTGAGACTTCCATTTCTGACCACCTGTGAGATAATAGTTTGAGTCAGCAAGTTTCTCAGGTTTCAAAGTATGACTTTGACGTTTTCTTTCTTTACATAGATTATCACAATACATAAACATGCTAACCCATAAATCCTGCAGGAGAACACATGACTTGGTGCAGAGCGCAGGAAGGCTGAATGTATTGAGATTTAGGAATCTGCAGCTAAGAGGACACAATCAATAGGCTGGCCTCAAGCCACATAATTTTTCCCATGTGAACAAATGACAAAACAGTTGAAAAACCACACTAAACTGTGACTGTATTGTTTTAGTCTTGAAAGGAGACATATGGTTATATAATTTTTCATAGTATTTTCAATCGTCTCAATGTTTTACTTCAGAAATTTGTTTTCATCTGCGTTAGTTAGTTAGTTTGTTTTCAAAATAACTTGAAAAGTGTCAGGCGGATTTAGCTCAAATTTTCACAGAAGAGGTGTATTGTAACCATTGGCAAGTTATACAATTTTGGTAATGATCTGGGTCCTTTGTGAAGGCGGAGGTCTGAATATGTCGGAGGAATGAGTTGCTTGACATAGGTCTGACCTCTCCGAGTGCTTTTCTAGTTAGTTAAATTGATCAGACACTTTCAGTTTTATCCATCCAACTAACTGAGGTTACTAAACCATCTGAATTGTGTAGAGTGGGGGACTTCCGGCTGAATGGAAGTGGAGTAAGTTGTGTCTTGGCGTGCTCCTGCGGGTTACCTGTTTTTTTCCGATTATTACCTGGCACTTGTTCCCGACTTCGACTTCAAACGATAAGCAATCTATACAGTGAACACTATCTTTCTTTTTGGACACTAAAATGCCACCAAAGCCTGTTAAAGGAGGAAATTCGATTCAGTCCCACCTGCGCCCTGGTCCTCGTGGTGAGTCCTCGACCTCTGCTAAGTCATCTCCCGGGTCAGGGGCAGCGGCCCGGGCCGCTGCATTTAGCGATGCCAGCGGTCTTAAACAGGAGCTGCTTGCGGCTCTCCGGGATGACTTTACTGCTATACTTACAGAGTTTCATGCTGTTCTTGGCGAAAGTCTTTCCTCGATTAAATCCGAGCTGCTATCCTTCAAGAAGGAATTGTCCTCTGGCCTTACTGCGGTGCAGGAGAGTTTTACGGGGCTAAACGTAACGGTTGCTGAGATGGAGAAATCCCTATCCACCTGCACTGATGACATCGTTAGCCTCCGGAAGACAGTAGACAGCCTTACTAAAACTGTGGCACAGTTGGAAGATAAATGTGATGACTTGGAGTCCCGGCGTCAGAACATCCGCATCATTGGCGTCCCAGAGGATGACCCCTTATCGGCGTGAACGGCTGCGGTCTCTCGACTGCTAAAGGAAGCCTTCGGTTGTGATGACTTGGAGTCCCGGTGTCACAACATCCGCATCATTGGTGTCCCAGAGGATGACCCCTTATCGGCGTCAACGGCTGCGGTCTCTCGACTGCTAAAGGAAGCCTTCGGCTTCACGGAGGAACCGTTGGTGGACCGCGCTCACCGTATCCCGATCCCTAAACCCAAGGCAGGTGAACGCCCTCGCTCCATCGTAGCTAAGCTACATTGCTACACTGACTGTGTGAAAATCCTGTCGAAGGCAAGGGAGCTGCAGCGGATTAAGATGAACGGTATGACCATCTTCGTTTTCCCCGATTACACTGTCAGGACGGCCCGAGCACGGGCAGCCTTTACAGATTGCCGTCGCCGGCTCTGTGGCATTGAGGGGGTCCGGTCCGGCTTGCTTCATCCGGCCCAGTTGCGGATTACCCATGGTGGAACTACGCGAGTGTTCACCTCTCCCGAGGAGGCTAATATCTACATCGGGTCTATTACCAGATGAGAGCCAAAATCACAAGGATTTATTTCACATTCTGGAGACTTTGTTTGGTCTGGTTAAGTAATATGTTCACATTAAGGAGAAATGGGAAAAAAAAGAAAAAAAAAAGAAAAAAACTGACTGTTTCGAAATAGTTACGGATTACTTGTGTAAATCAAATGCTGGATGCTTTCTGCAGGAGTTGTTGATTTCTTAGAATAGTGCCTATTGTATATTTTACTTTTTTCTCTATTCTGCTGATTCTGCAGGAGTCGCCTAGTATCAAGGGGAGCTTTTTTGTTGTTGCGCTATTTGGCTGTAAGGATAAGTTTTCTAGTGGCTCCTGTTGGAGTCTGCACAGTCCCTTCATTTGGGGAAGGGCAGAGTGCAAGCAAGGGGTGGGGGAAAATGTTTATATATGTTTTTTGTTTATTTTGCTTTTGTTTCTTGTTTTCTTGGGTTTTTATTTTATTTTATTTTACTTTTTTTGTCCCTTCTTGGGGATGGAGGGGGTGGCAATATCTTTCAACTTCTGTTATAAACAACTGGTCGCATGTCCGTTGATTTGAAAGCTTCTTCAGCTTCTGTTAGATTTCTAAGTTGGAATGTTAAAGGTCTTAATAGTCCGGTGAAGCTTTCTAAAATAAACTCTCATCTGAAGCGCCTAAAGCCTGATATAGTATTTCTACAGGAAACACATCTGCAGAATGCAAATTGGTCCAGGCTCAAATATTCATGGGTTGGAGAGATTTACCACTCGGGCTTCAACTCAAAAGCTAGAGGACTAGCCATAATATTTAATAAGAAGGTTCATTTCACTGCATCAAAAATATTGCAAGACACAAATGGCAGATTTCTTGTAATTGCAGGTAGTCTGTTTCATACCCCTGTCTTATTAGTGAACATTTATGCACCAAACTTTGATAATCCTGATTTTATAAATAATCTGTTCAGCACAATTCCTTTTCTTGACACTCATTTGCTGATTCTAGCTGGGGATTTGAACTGTGTAATGAACCCAGCATAAGATCGCTCCTCACCTCGGGCCTTTACGCAGTCAAATATGTCTAAATCTATTTCGGATTTTATGACCCAAAATGGGTATGTAGATCCATGGAGGACGTGTAATCCACAGACAAAGACGTATTCTTTTTTCTCTCAGGTACACCAGTCCTACTCCCGTATAGATTATTTTTTTATTGATAGCTCTTTAATGCACAGAGTCACATCTGAATACTATCCGATTATTATTTCTGATCATTCCCCTCTAAGCCTTGATATAAACTTCATGAATAAACCCCGTTCTTGCCCTTGTTGGAGATTTGTTTCATCTGCTATCAGATGAAACATTCAATAAATTTATCCTATCAACAATTGATGACTTCCTTACGTTTAACAAGAACGACACAGTTTCTTTCTCATTGTTATGGGAAACATTAAAAGCCTATCTTCGGGGTCAGATTATTTCTTTTTCAGCTAATGTTACTAAAAATAGACATGTTAAGATATCAGAAATATCAACAAAAATTCAGAAAATCGACAGGCAAAATGCCACTAATCCGTTATTTGCTTTACTGAAACAACGACTGGATCTTAAAACTGAACTTGATCTCCTAACAACATCTGATGCGGAGCGTCTCTTGATGCGATCTCGAGCCTCTTATTATGAGCACGGAGAAAAACCAAGTAGGCTCCTCATGCACCAACTGAAACGAAAAGCTAGCTCTCGCACAATATCACAAATCAAGGATCAGTTAGGCAATCTTGTTTCCGACCCTGTTTCTATCAGTGACATTTTTAAGAAATTTTACTGTAATCTGTATAAATTTGAACTACAATTGGGCTCGGATGAGTTATTTGCCTTTCTTCAGAATATTGACATCCCTAAGATAAATAAATTGGTTTCTGATCAACTTGATGCGCCCATTAAACTGGAAGAAATTTTTACATCAATCAATAATATGCAGAGTGGTAAGACCCCCGGCTCGGACGGATTTCCTGCTGAATTTTTAAAGAAATTTAAAGACAAGATGGCCCCTCTTCTTCTCGAGGTCTACAATGAGTCCCTGGAGTGTGGCCTGTTGCCCCCCACCTTGGCTCAGGTTTCAATTTCTCTCCTGTTGAAGAAGGGTAAGGATCCCACTGCTTGTGAGTCTTATAGTCCCCTGTCGCTCTTAAATGTGGATTTTAAAATTTTAGCTGAATTGTGTAGAGTGAGATTAGTAACATTTGAGTCATTATCACTTGGATTCTGTAGCATGTTACATTTGCGTTGTTTTTATAACTTACAGTATAAGAGAGTAGCAGGGATTATGTGGCTCGTTTTATCAAGAGTCGATAAAAACCACCCATAATTGCTTGATTTATCTCATGATTATATTGCGCATGTTACACTGTTAGATGTGCAACAAGATCAAGTAAAGTAAAGCTAATTTCAAACAACATAACGGGAATGAAGCTGGAATACCCTATGAGAATCCAGGCATGCACAGGGAAAACTTGCAAACCCAATGGAGACGGACTGCATGTCTGGATTGGAAACCAGGACTTTCTTGGTACAAAAAAGCAGCCAACAACTGTACCACCTGGTCTTTAGATGTGGACACACATAGAAAAATGCCGTATATGCACTATTCAAACCTGAGCTGGAATATTCTGCTCCGCCTAAAGATGTTCTAAATCAAGGTTTGTAATCTGTGAAACCTCTGAATCTAAAAAAAAGCGAACTCTTTTTTAATGTTTCACAAAGAACTGCTTAAATGTGTTACTTAAAATAACATGTTGTCTTTTATCAACTTTTGTATCATAATCTGGGTTGTTGTATGCTACTCTATTTTTGATCTATAGTCACAAACCAACAAATTTATACTGTTAGTAATAAGTTAGAGTGACTTATTTTAAGTTAAAGAATGTCTTCCTCATCATTTTATGGGAAAACAGAAAGACTGAGCATGAAACATTTGGACTGTGATTGAGTCAAAGAGAGAAAAAAACGCTATTTCCCTCATTTCCAAGTATTTGCCACTAGACTTGCATTCACTCAACATCTCAATCCCAGCCTGTAGTGGAATTTTCCATGGCAACACAAAGACACCTTGTACAGTCTGGAGTGTTTTTTTGTGTGAAAAGCCTTTGTGCTGAGTGTTAATACTATGTCATATTTAGGGAACGGGTGGCTTCCACACAATTCCTTTGACTTTGTCGACTTCATTTGAGAGTAGCCAGAAGGCTTAACAGTTTACAAATTAAAAACCAGTAACCATATTTGTTTTCTCCATGACGATGAGGGAGTCTGACAAATTATAACATACCAAACTATTGTCTCCCTTTTCACGAGGGAAAAAAAAAGAACTAGAACCAAACATGGAGAAGCAGCATTTAGTTACTATGCGCTACTTATCTGTAACAAACTCCCAAAGACCGTTAAACTGCTGAAAGCCTGAGTTCTTTTAAGTCAAAGTTAAAAACCCATTTGTTTAGAGCTGCCTTTGAAAGTTGAAGTTTAACTGTTAACTGACGCATTATTAGTTTAAGGTTGTGTAATTTGACATTAGGGTTGTTTAATAAGACACATGACCTGAAAGTTATTAGAATAACATTATTTTGAAGAGAAAAAAGCATTAAAACAGAAAAAAATGAGTGTTCCTCGTCTTTTTAGTATAGAATAATGATTTGGCATTCATATTGTATTAGTGGGTGAAAAAACATCAAACGGATCTAACCAACTCTGTTTAAAACTATCATTTCCTGCATCAGGTTTGTCTAAGTTAAGCCTTCTATGGAACATTTTTCCCATTTTATATGAGGGCAGAACTAAGGCTCTGGATCAAAATAAGTTCTAATTTAGACATCAGACATGAGCAACAAAGATTGTGAAAGATAATAATAGGGTTAGAAAAGTAAAAAACAACCTTTTGAATTTTGATGTAATTAGTAAAACAGAGGATAAATGATCCGATGTGTTAAACAACTGTAACACTTATTGGATCAATAGATCCAAAAAACATCAATTTATATACAACCGTTAGTTATTTTTTGTTATTTATAGCCTTTAGTAAGTTTTGTACACACAGCAAATGTATTTGTCCCTATTTCTCTCTTCTTTTGGTTTTAATTAAGTAACAGGTGCTGCATCTGGCTTATTCATTGCAAACATGTTGCACTCATATGCTTACAAAGAAGACTGAGGTTCTGGTTTTCTCCTCAGGCTATTACAGTCAGCATTCCCCAGAAGGAATGTTAACAAGAAAGCACTGTCCAATGAAGGAAGTAACTACTACTACAGATTACTTAAACATTAGGTTGTCTAAATCGCTGAGACAGCCATTGCATGTCTGTTTTTTTCCCCTCCACTCCTCACGAACAGGTTTATGGTTCTTTAAAATGGGCCCCAGACCTCTAACACATCTGGCTCTGGTTAGAGCTGAGCCAAATGAAAGGATGCATGCAAACATTTGATATATCATCCCCTCATAGCAAACCAGACAAAAATGAAGGGGTTAAGTCTTTAGATTTCATGTATTGGGGCTATTCTTGGTGTTTTAATAAGAACAATTCACAGCAGCTCTTAGTTCCCTCTTAAAATGGTAATAAAAAGCAGTGGGATAGAGTTATATAGGGATGTTGAGGTTAATACGAAAAGCTCAACATGTTCTTTATACTAAGATGGGAAAATATTTAGGGCCAGTTAGTGAAAAAATAAACTCAAAAAAAGGGGAAAAATATGTCCTGATTCCACTTTATTTGATAATGATTACATTTTTTATAATCTTCTCTGTCAATTAACACAAATGATTGTACTTTACCAGTGAAATTATCATAACTTTAGGTTCTAAATTCAAATGTTTATCAAAACGTTGCAGAGAAGATCTGAGGAAAAAGATGTAAATATATAAATGTCTAAATATTGGAAAATGATACCACCTTGGCAGTGGTGGTTAAAAGCACAGAAAGACTGTAAATGATCAAAAGGAAAGTTTAGTAAATGAGATTTAAAATCCAGTAAAGCAGTAAACATGGAGTAGATTAGACCTCATTTTGTCATCACATCTGTGTGCAGTTACAGACAGACAGCCTATGATAAATGTGCCATATAGTGTAATCCTGAGGGGCAGACTTTGAGAACATGAATGGGTGTTTTTAACAATGTTGGGGCACTATATTAGGAAAGCCTTTATGATGTTGGGTTGAATATCACTAAGGTATTTCTTTTTAAGTCAGCTTCTAAATTTCTCCTCCCTTCAGTCCTAAAGCACAGCAGGACACACATCACATCTGCAGGTGACAAAATACTAGTTTGGTGAGGCATTGTGGGTTTTCACTTTAACAGTCATTTGGCAGGAAATCAAATTATGGCAGATGGTACTTGTCCATCTAGCTGAGAGTTCATATTTACCATGATAGTTAACTTGCACATATTACTTAATCATGCAAATTGGTTTAATTTTTCATGTGGGATCTTTGTTCAAACCAATATATCCCACAAGAGTCAGCCCTCCCCAGAGTGCGATTGTAGTTCCCCTGCTGGTTAAACATAATTCCTGGAAGGATGCTAACATTAGCCTAACTTGCTATGCCCACTTCAATCTCTATTCCACTAAATGGGGCAATTCCAACAATCAGAGACTCACCTGCAGGTAGTCAGTAAATTTTACTACTTGTGTCACTTTTTACCCATTGTGTAAGAGATCGGAAAAACAATGAAATCATTGCAAATTGCTAAAGTTGCTAAGCTAAATGCACATGAATGTGCAAACACAAAGGTTAAAATATCACGTAAGCCTTGTGAGAAAGAAAAGCGGTATGAAAAGGGTAAGCTCTATTTATTTGGTCTTTTTCCCTTTAAAAAGGAAACACTAATTTGAAAACCTTTACAGAAGGTTGCATATGCAAAATACCAGGTTACTAACTTTTTAACCTTCATAAAATATTTTCATAACTTTTGTGATTATACGTCAACTTACAACTAGATGAATGACACCCCGTGCTATTGCATGAGGGGTCTGTATCGCTTTCATAGGCACCATGCAACTTTGAATGGGGTGGGAGTAACTGCTACACAAAATAACTACAAAAGTGCAGACTCCTTTACCCCATACATCAACCCCACCCCTTCCCCATTCGTTATAAAGACAGAAGTGGATGAGAGACATTACTCTCGTCCGGCAGAAGCTAAAGAGACCATATTTTGGTTTTCTATCTATGAACTTCTGTTGTTATCTTTAATGACACAGATGAATAGCATTGTATTGCTCTAAAGAAGTAAGTTGGCTACGGTGGCTCAGAGGTGTCAGGTCAAAAATGAAAGCATAACAAAATACTGTAATGACGCCAACACTGTAGTTGTAGTCCCGCCAAACAGGGTTTATTAGAATAAACACGAGCTGTTATTCCTGAGGCTACAGCTCACGCCACTAGCAAGCTAGTACATTTAACCGACCAGAACAACGGCTAACTCCAACCTGAACTCTTCCCCTCTTCCGGTCCAGGTCCTGCCCTCTACCGATCCCCCGCCCACATGACAGGTCAAACACATGTGAGTGGGAGCCAGTAGAGTCAGACAGGGGAAGCACTTAACACTCTACACATAACAATAAGGATCACAATACAACTTATAACAAATACACATAACCATTTGGATCCCAGCAGAACTAAAACAAAAAAAGTTCAGTGACACAAATATAAAAGCCCCAATACAAAAATAAATGTGAAAACAGAAATAAAAGCCACAGCACAAAAATAAAAGCCACAACAGAAATACGAAAGCAGCAACACAGAAGAGAAAGTCCCAAAAGAAATGCAAAAGCCACAAAGGAAGTCACGCAACCTGCAACAGAACTAACAGTGCCTGCTGCTTATCCTGTAATTAAGGATTCAAAGATCATGCCTATTAACAACATTACTTGACACGTAACAAATGGAACGTCCCACTCAGTTGTGAATCAGTGGAACCATAGACATGTATAGATAAACACGCATCGGCACTGGTCAGATGTGTTGCTGCCATCTTGGCGCGGTTGACCGCCTCATTATAGTTCTAGATGTCGGGCTCAATTAAGTACCAGCATATTTAATCAATCATAATTAGCTGAATACCAGCTATTTCATGCACATGCACTCTTATATTTACAGCTATTATAACATGGTCCAGTGTATTTGTGTCATGATCCGGGGTTCTTTGCAATTCTGTTGTGGGTTTTTGCTCTCCTGTGCGCCTTCCTATTCCACCACCAGATGGTGCCAGGTTCAGTTGGAGTGCGGTGTGGCTCCCAGCGGCACAGGGTTTTCCATTCAGCCTCATCAACCTCTCTGCACTTAAGGAAGTACTGCCCAGTCGTCTGAGCCGAGTGCTTGCCAGCTTGTGGTACCACAGAGCCTCCTGAGTCAAACCTCTGAGAAATCTCCTCGTTGCCTGGTTCCTACCAGTAACTTGTCTCTCTGTGTTTTCCTCGTTTCCTCGTTCAGGTGCTCTCCTGGAAGTCTGGATTGCCGTCTGCTCCTGGCTTCTTTCCTGAGCAAACCTCCCCTGTGACGCTGTGGTGGTTACCCACTGGATGCCCGAACTCTCAGTCTCTCTACTCCGTTGTTCTCCTGGATTCTCTAAGCCCACAACTGGCAGCTCAACTGCTCCTGGAGTCTCTGACCACTTTGAGCCGACCTGTCCGTTTCCCACCGCACTCCTCCGCTGCTCTTGGACCCACATAGGAAGCAAAGACCCTGGATACCTAAGCCTCCCTTCAAAACCTGGAAGCTATCTCCGAACAGTAAGATTCTTTCTTACTACACTCTGCAATTCAGTTTTCCAACTGGCCATGAACTCATCAGTCTGCTTTCTCTCTCAGTGTCTGCTTCAGCCGGTGTTACCTCCCTGGACAAGGCTCTCGCCTCGTTCCTCAGTTCATCTCTCAAAATAAACATCTTAAATCTGATAAAGCTCTTTTGTCTTGGTGTTCTGCATGTGGGCTCGGCACTTAAAAAACCCCAACATGAGAATTTGAATATTTTACCAGGGTTAACAATAAAATAATCTCATATTATATATAATATCCGTTTTCTGTTCTCCTGAAGTGTGTCAAAATTTGTAGTTTTCTCTCTAGGGCAGTGATATGCTGCGCTCTGCCTGCACTGTCCCTTACTGTTTTTGCAAGGTTCAAAGAGGATCACAACTTTATCTGTTTTCTGTCCTCCTTAACTTCAATCATGGGCAATATATTATTTTTTTTATGTTTAACTGACTGTATATGCATAGTCTGTCCCACCTGCTATAAATGCTCTGTGCGACTCTAAACCTGACTGTTTCCCTGTGCGACTCATGATTATATTGAGTGTAGCACTGCATCTCGCCAGTGCCAGGCATTAGTGGTCATGCATTGTTTTTATTTACATGTCTATGGTCCGGACCAAGGATTCAGACATCTGAACAGGATGAGTGATCTTTGGATCCTTAGTTAAAAGATAGTAGATAAAGATAAGTAGCAGACCCTGTTAGTTCTGTTGCAGGTGGTGTGACTTTCTCTGTGCCTTTTGTAATTCCATTCTGACCTGTGGTTTTGTGTTGTAGTTATTTCTATTGTGGGTTTTTATTTTTGTGTTGTGGTTTTTGTATTTCTGTTGCAGCTTTTGTTTTTGACCTGAAACCTCTAGGCCACCGTATTTGTAATTTTGAGTGACCTAAAAATAAGTCTAGAGTCTTGAAAATAGATTTGGACCAGAAGGCAAATTAGCGTCTGACTGGAAGAGAGATGCAGCTGCAAATAAAAACGCATTCGTTTTGGTTGAAATACAAAATAAAATAAATTTCTCTATTGCACGGTCAGTTTTGCCCTGTTTGAAATCCCACAGCAGGCTGGGCAGACTCATACATAAACAACCAATAAAATATATTTAATAAAAAGAATATCTTGATAAAATGAAATAATGATCCCCTTTGAGCCTAAAAAAAGAACAAGGGACAGAACAGGAAAACACAGCTTACCATTCTCCCCTATTTAGGGGAGAAAATAAAAAAATAAAACTTCAACAAACTTGACAGATTGCTCTCTGAGATTGACTTTTCACGGCTTCACCCAGTAGCCTACTGTACCTATTTAAACAATCCCCAGCCTTTATTACTTAATTTTCCTTTTCTTTATAATGAGTTAACATTATATGTTTAATATAATAAAATCCTCTATCTGCTCTAAAGGGAGCATGCTGAAGCAGGCTGCCACACCCACTGTTTTTGTTCTCTACTTCTATTTTTTAAATAAATTTTTTTCATAATCTGACCCCGTCAGTCGCTATTGTTTCAATTTTCTGGGGCACTGGGACAGAAGTGAAAAATATTTGCACAGATCTGGATCTGCTTACCCTGCGTAGAAGAAGCCTCTCTATCTACTGGACTCAGTGCTGCTGGTGTGACCCGGGCTTTAATGTTAGAACTGGTAGCACTGGATGATGATTATTATTTTTGAATGTTTTCAGTTATTTATACCATGTTGGGTCACTAAGACTTTATCTTCCTTGTTGTTGGCATTTTAAAACCTACCATTGTGAAAGTCTGCAGATGTCCAGTCATCATCTCATTCTCATCTCCTCATCATCCCCACTGGCTCCATCTTCCCCTTCATTTTCCCTATGATGAAGCTTCAAGCTCAAACCTAAGGGGCAGCAGCTGCAGGACCTGCTCATTGACTGGATTCTGTTCGTCATTAGATGAAATATGCTCACTTGATGAAGATTCATAAGCTAGCGATCTCTATCCATTTCCAGGTGTTTATCGGTCATGTTGGCTAGCCGACGTCTCGGAGTGAAGTCACACTTTCAGGTTTAGTATAGGGAAAAAGATGCAATCCACAAAAGAGTGTTTTTCTTCTAGAATTATGCTTTATTTTTAAATAATCAGTAACTGAATATCTCGAATCTCTAGCATTGACCGTAATTAACAAGAGCAGTTTCAATTAAATGTTTGACCTCATATTTGAACATTATAATAATTATAATGACCAGGCCTATTATGGATCTGATGCCTGTTTAACTCCCTGGCAAGATTAAACAATATGCACATATAGGATTCAGTGAAGCCAAAATTTTCATTAAGATTGCACTTTTGAACTAAACTCAGTATTTTTTTTGTGCTACACACCACATAACTTCTTATCAGGGACTTCAAGTTCCACGTAACCAGAAAAATATGTAGCAGTTTGCATAAAAACCAACATTGTATAAGTATGATTAACAGAATCACGTCTTTAATTGTAACCATGTGATTCTAGAAAAAAACAACATAGTATTCATAATGGATTCCAGACTAAAGCTTCTCAGATAACTATGTGAGTCCCACTAATTTTATCTTCACCACCACAACATGAAAATAAATAAACCCAAACATGTTTTGTTACTTTGATTCCAGATACCCCATTGAACTCATGTTAGTCCAAAACCACTCTCTGTATGCCCAAGTTGAAAAACGCTGGAGTTAAAATCTCACCATTCATCTGTACAACTGTCTTTTTTGTGGTTGTGGCTGCTGGCTGTGCAGCCCACCATGGAAGCATTTCCAAAACTGAATAAGCAACAACCTTAGCTCTGTCTGATGGGCACTTTTTGTGCTGCACCCTATCCCTTCTCAAACACCCTTGTTTACAAACGTCATCAGCCAGCTGAGACAGTAAAACCACAAAGCGTGAGCCAGCCGTACAGCCAAGTCTGGAAAAGACGCTGACCACATAAAAGATGGTATCTAGCTTCCTGTTTTACTGTGGCCCATATCACAACCAGAAAATAGCCTCAGCAAGGCACTGATAAAACAAGTGTTTAAATGGATACCATATGCAAACCCTCTAAAGTACAAAAAATACTGAGGCAACAAGTCACCAGGTCATAGATCTCTTAACTGCCTCCAGAGATCTGATTGTATAGAATTATGTACTGACGTATGGTTTTGCTCTCGAACAAAAGGGCAATAAAACATCACAGCTTTATATCACAGTGCTGCCATTCCAAAAGGAGAGAGGAAACCTAACACCAAAACAGAGTTAAAATTTCATCAACACAGAATTAGTAGAATTACAAAGGAAAACAGTAAAACATATAGATGAACGTAAACTGGAACTCTGAATAGAACAATGTACAGTTAACCCCACAAACATTGGGCCTCGTACAAAAACATTTCCGTATTCTTGTCATAAATTTCTCATACTGTTGGTTTTGATGAACGTGACACATCAGATTCAACAAACATTCTTGACTTCAGTAAATGATTGCAAATAATCCTTATAAACCTGATGGCGTCCACCTGTAAGTGAGTGTATGTTCCTTTGAAATGTAAATTTGCATAATTACCTATCTATTAATGTCATATCGGGTACCACTTCCCACGTATCAGAAGGTGTTCATTAACAGAAATGGCATTGAAGACAAAAAAAAGAGACTTTATCAATTTGGAGATCGAGATTGTGCTGACTGGGGAATAAAACATAAAAGCTCTAATTGCTGTGGTTGCACTGTTATACATGTAAAAATGAAATGAAAAAGTAAAAAGTATCATAAAAAGAAAATTCATTTGATATGAAAACAGGCAATGAAAACACCTTGTGGAGGCAATAGGTATGAGTTTGCCATCAACCAACACCAGGCAACATTCTGCAAAATCTCCTTTTAATACACGCGAACACATGTACTGTACATCTCCAGACCTCATCTATCGTCCCTTCATTGCCCTCTCCATCTGTCATATACATAAACATAAAAACGTTGACAGTGAAATGACAATTTGAGGGATTTAGACAGACCAAAACCCAAACATTCCACCTTTAATATAACATTCTGCAAAATCTCCTTTTAA
This sequence comes from Jordanella pulchra, assembly GCA_034780135.1. Lineage (NCBI taxonomy): Eukaryota > Metazoa > Chordata > Actinopteri > Cyprinodontiformes > Cyprinodontidae > Jordanella > Jordanella pulchra. The sequence continues at coordinate 17,614 of JAUZNJ010029968.1, forward strand.
TACAAACACCTGTACTGTACATCTCCAGACCACAAAAAGAAAAGAAACATGTATTTTGTAAACAGAACTTTTTCTCTGTTTTGAGTAAAGGATGCATTTAGGTTTATGTTGACTCTCTTTGGGGTCAGTAAGTCTCCATTAAGTTATCCAGTTTTGCTGAAATCATTGCAGAACTTCTTCAGCAACTTGGACAGTTCCAATATTGTGTCTTTTGTTTTTGCAACAGAGTCTCAGGCAGATGTGAACAGAGCTTGAAAAACATCTATTATGTTACAGAAGACACCCTATCAGATGACACCGGGTTAGAAGCATGCCATTAAAATTGGCCAAGATCTCCCATGAGAGCCACAGAGGGAGTGGTGTGAAAAAATTTTATGAGGTCGGTTAGGCTGATCTCAGTGAAAGCAACAGCAGCTATATAAAAAAAACACACACACACACAGAAGCTACGCTCCAAATTTACTCATGTAATATTTAACGTCTGGATTCATTTTTCACTCATTCCAAAAGGGCTGACTGTGTAGTTAAGTTGGAAGATGAAGCAGTTCAGACAGTTGCTCTTGAAGTTTGATACTGTATAAAAATAAAAATCAACTGATGTCAATTAGTGAATGATACACTCCAGCCAGTATTAAACTTCTGTCTGAGTTAGGCTTGGGTTGGTTGCTTGAAGGCTCTTATACCACATAAAATCTTATACCACACAGTTCCTACAGTATGTGAGTGGAGTTTTCTATGGCTTTATGGATTATGGAGAAACAAAGCGGTTTCCCTCTTGTTAGAGAGTGAAACGAGTGAGGCATTTGGAGAATAAGTCCATTAGTTTTTAATTCCATTCGTCCTAAAGCACTGAGGTTGGTCAGTGTAAACATGTTTGCTGGCAAAATCATGTTTAAAAACCACATAACTAGTAATTAGGCTATACCGAACTCAACAACAATTTAAGAGACAAGCTACATGTGCCTGAATTCCTTAAGTTGAAACTTTATTCCTATGTTGGTTCTGCTCTACTGCACAGCATCATTCTGTTGCACAATAACAGAAATATGAAGCAGTTAGATAATGTTTCAATGTGTTTAAAATATTATAAGGTAGAGGCAGAGAGGAAGACTTTAAATTCAGGTTTATAGGGACTTTAAGTGATGAAAAGATTTTCTGTTACTAGTTTACAGATTGAAACTAGTAAAGGCACACAAATCTTTCATAAGCACTCAAGTGCATGGAAGCACAAAAGTTTTGGCCAAAAAAATGCTTTGTTTTTTTGTTTTGTTTTTTTAATCCCAATCTTGTTTTTACTTTTATTTTTGTTCACAAAACCTATAAAAATACAGTACTTTCATTTAAGGTTATCATATTTTAAGAATCTTAAAGCATCCTCTGTCTAGTCCAAATGTTCGGGCTCTCAAATCTCACTGTGTTTTTACCAAATATAATTCCCATGTTATCTACATCACAATAAAATATGAGTATCTTTAGACCTGTTCCTAGATGTGTGCTCATGTTTGTTGAAATGGTTTGGGCACTGCTGCCAAGGCTATTTGAGGGCAATAATGCCAAGATACAATGTATATTGTTGAAGAGAGAAAACAGAAGACTATGTTTTTTTTTTTCAATTATTGGAGCAAAGCAACTGAAGATTATTGCATGTAGGTGACTCTAACAAAGTATTTAAAACTGTGCACTCCTAAACCACTTTAGAATTTGTTTGAAACTCCCTGACATGAAGAAAAGTCTCTCTGGTAAGATAATTTATATCACAGTTTGCAATACTCTCATTAATGTCTGCATGTCAAATTCACAAACTAATTAAAAATAATTCTGGACTTAATCCGGACATAATTGAACCAAGGGTTCTAGAAAGTTGACCTGGGCCCAAACTAAATCTGTTCTCAATCTGAGTTGAAATGCCTGACACATACTTTGGATTTTCTCACAGCAGGATATAGATATTTCAACCTTGTCTGGCATTCATTTATGCCTCTTTCTATTGGTCAGCTGAGTACTAAACAGTAATTTTCTGACTTGTATCAGCCTATATATTTCCCATTTCAGCTGCATCGTTTCCACTTTCTTTTCTTACAGTTTTCTATCATTTTTCAAAATCTCTTTGAAGGTTTAATGTCTCTTGCTCTTTCCTCTTTTATGTGTCTCCACCCCAATAGCTCTTTATTAAAAATGCAAGAATAATATTTCATTAGAATACCAGAGCACAAACTGCATGCATGCATGCCCTGGAGTGGGGTAATAAGTAGAAGAGAGGCATTCTGAAAACATTCTTTTCTCATAATAAAGCCCCTGTAAATTAAAGCCACTCGCTGTTTTGCTCCCCGAAATAAGTCAGGCAAGGAATGTAACTTCCCTGCCAGAATTAAGTGTTGACAAATGTTTCTCTGCTGAATCGTGTAAAAATAGAAAGTAAAAAAATCTTAATATCAAAGCAACTATTATATAGATATGCTTAGAAAAAGTAATGGAATCTTTTTGAATAATAAAAGTTTTCATCCCCATACTACAGTGTAGCACAGGCCTGGATCCTGACTGCTGCAAACTCCATCTTCAACTGCTTTCTTCCTTTACAGGTTTGCATTAAATAAACTTCCAATACAGACACAGGAAACAAATCAGCAGCGTCTCAGGTTTAGTTTCGCAGTGGAAAAATAAACTCTCTGTGGAAAGCAGATGCCAGAATGAGTTATGTATTTCATTCCTCTCTTTGCTGAAAACACATGAATGGCAAAGTGTCCAGGGTTCTCTGTCAGTGTACAAGTATGTATGGTAGTGTAGTTAAAAGAGCAGTTTACATGTTTGGGAATTACATTTGTCATTTTTTCTATCAATGAAATGTTTCAGTTCAGAGCAGGAAACTATAAGAAGGAGCAAGAAGGTTTTTCTTACTCAAAGAGCAAAAAAATAAACTTCAAGGTTTTATTTTATTTTCTCTCTTTTAAGGGATAGATCTGTGACTGAATGCGTTCTTTATAGAAATCAAGAAAATGTGGTGTGCATCTGTATGCAAGGGTTTTTTTTTAACACTCTAATAACTGTAATTAGACCTCAGTATACATACAGCTGTCTGTGAAAGCCTCTGAGGTTTATTAGAGAACATTAGTGAACAAATGACATCATGAAAACCGAGGAACAAGGCACGAGAACAGGAAAAATGTTGTGGTGAAATTTAAAGCAGAGGACAAGATCCTATATCTAACCCTCATTGTGTGCCGTCCATGATCTAATTTTAAAAGAGACTACAAGAAACCTGGGCAAGGAGAGCACTAAGGTTAACTCTGAGGTTGATGTGGGACATCCGCAGCTCAGGTAAACAAATCTGTTGACAGTATTACTAGTTGGCACTGTTCAAATCTGTCCTTTAGATTATAATGGCTGAGAAAAAGCCATTGTTGGAAGAAACATCAATATAAGATTTGTCAAAAGTAATGTACCAAAAAGATACAACAGACATGTGGAAGAAAAGGCTGCAAAATTTTACATTTTTAGGCTGAAATTAAAATGCTAAGAGTAGAAAAAAAATCATATTGTACATAAGCCTGAACATTGAGCATCCACAGAGTGCTGCATCATGCTGTTGGGAAACATTTTTTCATAGGACAACTGTTCAGAAGGAAGATGAGTGAAGCTAAATGCTGGACAAGTTAGCTTTACTCATCTTAGACTGGAACTTAGATTTATATTTAAGCAAAATGATAACTGCAGAGATAAGATAGAAGGGGTTGGCATGAAGCATATTCTTATATTAGAATTCCTGTCCAACTCCCAAACAAAGTCTAATAGAGAGTCTTTTGAAGGACTAAAAAATAACCCTGTGTTCCCAGAAGCTCTCCGTTACTTCTCACTAAACTTGATCTATTTTGCAAAGGAGAACAGGCAAAAATTTTGGTCTCCAACTTTACAAAGACTTAGTGCGGTAAATGTAGCTTTTTCAAAACCATATATTTACTTTTCTTTACAATTTGACGTTTTGAGATGCAAGTTGTTGGTCCATGACTTATTAGCTAAATAAACAACATTGTGGTTTTTGGTTGAAATATGTTGAAAGGGTCGGAATATGTTTACAAGGTATAGTATTTCTCCACAACATCTATGCTCAGTAGAATGAATTACTACATAATAAAGGCTCTGCAAAGTTTTTAAAGAGTGTATTCATTAACAGATACTTAAATAACTTTTTGTGAAACGATCCTTTAACCTCGAAATTGATTGAGCACAGCTGTTAAATAATGAGAAATTAAGGCTCTGCACAAAAAATACGGATGTTTAAAATAAACAAACTTGTGCATTAATTCTGCTTTAGTGACATCAAGTTTTACATAACAACTGAAATGTTTTGCTCAGGACTGAGAAAATCCAAACTGTTTCCTTATAAAAGAGCAGCATCAGCATACGCAGATGTCAAGCAAGCAAGATGAGTATGTAAACTGAACGTGATGACATGCAGTCTGCCAATTCCTGCTGTATTTGCACCTCTTGACATATGGCTGCTTAATGCTTGAGCAACACACAAATGAGCATTAAAACAACCTGTGAACCACACAAACTAAAGTGCAGTAACCTGATCTTTGCAGAGGACCTAAGAGAAGTAACCATAGCACAAGAAAAAACAATGGTTATGACCATAGGTAATAGAGAATGAGTTAAAGGTATAATGATTTTGAATATTCACCGGTGAGGACACAAAGACTAAGTTTGAAGATGTCAGTTGAATCGTCAGCTAAACTAAGTCAGAGGAAACAGACACTGCCTTGTGTGAAAAATCACAATTAAAGGGGCAGGGTTGGTAAGTGAAATGAAAGCATTCTGATATATTTAAAACAGTGCAGAGTTAGCAGCTGGTCAGGAACACCCAGAAGTCTGGGGTTTGCATTTTTACTGTACACTGTAGTGTTATAAATGGGAAAAAAATAACAATGAAGAGAAAAAAAAACAAAAAAGAAGTTGTTTCTGGGAAATTGTGGTCTTTGTTTGACCTCAGGGATTAGTGTGGGTGGGATCTACTCCAAACACAATCCTACCTCCTTAAAATGCAATAATTTGTATTAACATGACCAATGTATCAGTGGGAATAAACCTAAAAGGAAAGACTGGAAATGAATGAGGCGCCCAATGCTTACCGAACCGTTTATAGCCGAAGGACTGCACCTCCTCTTCATCTGTAAATTCGTCTAGGGAGGATAAAAAGAAATTGGAAAAAAAAACATAAAAATTATTTTCAGGTGAAAGCAAAAAAGAAAATAGTTGTAACCTTTGAATCTACGGGTCGTTTAAGGATGATTATTACGTAAGAGGCAAAACATACTATATATTTCTACAAATAATTTTCAGTAAGCAGACTAAATGTGAGCCATGTGTTGACAAAGATAAGTAAGACTTTTAGTACAATTTTATCTGCACTGCAGGGAGCAACCCTGAAAAAAAGAAAAGATGCATATTTCTAAAGTTCGGGGAAATGAGCTACTAATCACAGTTACCACATAGCAGAACCCATAATGAGTTAAAGAGTGATATGCATAATTTAAGCTGTAGCTAAACATCCGAAAGAGGAGTTTTGGCTTTCCCAACATCTCCACTAAACTTTCCTGTTTATGTTTAAAGGGGACATGATTGTGTTTGTGTCTCATTTTGAAAACATAAGCATCCTTTGCTGTTCAGCAGACATTCAGAGAAATTAAGCTTTCCATTTAAAAAATGTGAATCTGAAAGAAGGTTGTTTGGTTTTGTTTGCATAGGCTACAGCTGGACTATTTAAGAAGATGTTGCACAACATTAGCATTATTTCAGATGGGGATTTTATTCAATATTTAAAAACTATAGATAGTACAAATTCTTTTAAAAAACACAATACTCCTTCAACAACATTAATGCATTCAATTGACCAACCAATCCATATTGTTGAATTTGGATGTTTCAACCCCTTCATTTGCTACAGGTATAGTAAGTCTCACCCCCTATTAGAGCTGGACAATATTTCAATATCTATATATATCATGATATGTTTTAATTCAATATTGGTAATATTACTTTTACACACATTTATGATATTTCAATATACATTGCAGCCTATAAATACAGCATTTGTCATGAACTGATGTTCCAGGTTTTAATGTAATTGTATGTATTTTTGTTATTCAAAGCTAATATTCCTTAAATGTTTTTTGGGAGGATTAGAATCAGAATCAGAATCAGAAAGCCTTTATAGTCATCGTATTCTACAACGGATACAACGAGATTTTTTGGGACTTCCATTCAGCTACCGTGAAATAAAAAATAAAATAAATAAATATAGTAGAAGGAAAGGGAAAATGTAAACAGATGATTATAACATTGCAAAATATTTGTCATAAGTTTGTATAAAGAGCTGTTGTAGCCATTCTTGGCTGTCTTTCTAAGAAATTTATTTTTTTAACATTGATATCCAAATTATATTGTACCGACCAAAATTACAAAAATGTATCATGAAATAAATTTTGGCCATATCGTCCAGCCCTGCCCACTGAATGCAAATGGCTTGAACAAACATTTATGAAAGAATAGGGTGCTCTTAGGAGCTCTGTAAATCCCAGCTTGCTATCACAATGCAATGCCAACTGTGACTAAATGTCTATTCATAATGTAGGTTGTTATTATCAGGATTGGGCTTTATCCTTCAGTTTTGGTAAAAATTGCTCTTAATGTAGCAGCCTACAAAGAAACTATGAACAATTTTGAGCCCACAGATTTTCTGGGAGAACAAGTCAGGGATGACAGCTTCCAGTTCCAAGATGACTGCTTTACCAGTAAGGGAAGAGTTGATTAAACTTGGTCTGTAGGGACCTTTATTGCATTGCATAAAAACCATGACTTCAAACTACACTACACTTAGAGCTGAGCTTACAAACCACAACTTCTAGTCCAACATTTAATTTGACCTGACAGATGCACTTCTGCCAGGCCAGAAAAAGAAAAAATCTAAACAAACAAAAACATTTTAATCCCAGGGAGAGTTGTGTCCAAAGAATTGTTTTCCTTCCGACCAAAATTTGCCAGCTCTATTCAAGTTAGTGAATGTCAACTGGCCCTTTTTGGGTTAAATGAAACTTGGGTCTGAACATTAATTCCTTTAATACATCAAAAGGGTTTGATGCTGAGCCGTGTTGCGTTCAGACCAAACGCTTTCTTCGCATCCAAAATGATTAAACGGCAACATTGGAGGCCGGGTCAAAAGGAGGTTAACATGTAGAAAGTAGTTTGGCTTTATTTACTTTGACAAGTTGAAACAAAAAACGTTTTAACACATTTTTGAGCGAGGACATCTTCCTCCCGTCATTAATGCAGTCAGTTCATCAGGATTATGACCCTACTAAAATATTGCCAGATCCCTCACATACCAGTGGGCGACAGCACTGGAACTCCTAGTGAAAACCCTCGTTAGCCAGCCATGCTATTGGGGACCGTCCGCTACTGACTGAAAGGGAATATGAAGTGTTTTTTAGATTTATGGTAAAAACTGCAAACCCAATACTTTTTGCTGGCAGGTTTTAAGATTTTTAGTTAATGTAGGTGTTTATAAACTGTTTCCCCAACATGCCACAAGACCTCTTTACTCTGTTTAATGCTTTCCACTGTTGACTTTGCATGTAAATCAGATGCTCTGAAGCCTAAAATGCATTTGATCTGAAAGCACTATAAGATTGTATTTAATCAATAATGTAATCTTTTTTATGTACAATCGTCCTTTTTTAATGATTCACTTTAGTTCCATTTAATTATTTGTGCTCCCTCTATGTCACTGCAATATACTTTTCTTTGTCTGTTTTTGTCATGTACAGCCCTTCAATTTTTCTTGTCATTAAGATGTGTATAAATAATTCTACCTTGCCTTGCCTAATATTTTCCAGGCTCCAACTGGTTGTCTTTCAATTTCCTGGTATTAACCTCTTCTTTAAGCAGCTTCTCTGTTGATGCTAGAAAAAGGCCTTCCCTAAAGCTTAAAACTGCCATCAGCATGTTCTACTACTGGGATGGCGTGTTTAAGATTACACTCAGTGCTAGTTTGCCAGAAAATATCATTTTAATAGGTTACATTTGTGCCCATCAGATATTTATGTCTACTGTGGCTCATTTGCAAACTAGAAACAAAGCACCTTTTGGGCTTTCATCCAACAAACTACATTCTTCTTACAAAACTTACATAACAGAAAAATCTGTGGCATTCACAACAATTAGCTGTCCTGTACACAGACTCCTTCATCAAAGTCTTGGATTTCTTCACCTCCTTCAGACTTGGTCATCTCTCATTAATGTTCCCCAGGGTGCTTAATTAGATGGTCAAAGCTTGTTCCTTTTTTTTAGAACCCAACCCTGCTTGAAACTTCTCTACAACTTTATAACACTTTGATCACTTATGTTTTCTAACACTTCCCCTAACTATTCACAAGAACACACACACATTAAATTACATACAGAATAATTCTGAATGCTAATTTAATTAGGCGAACATTTAGGTACATTTGATTAATTTTCGCATATAAAAGTAATGGGATAAAATAGGTAGGCTATGCTCTTGAGACTCTTTGTAGATATTGACAATACAAAAACTTATGAAACGTGTTCTTTTCCAAATTAAGGACTACATTACGTTGGGATGTTGTTAAGTTTGTGACTTCAATGGATTAAATGTGAAATCTACCAAGAGTGTGTTTACTTTTTGAAGCCCTTTCTGTAGTCTCGGCCGTTTAAATTTTCCAGAAATGACCACAAGGAGGCAGGGCAGGAGAATTGGGGTGGTTTATTTTGTTCCAGAAGTTCACAGCTTAATGACTTATTTAGAAAAAATCATAACACATCAGAGTACCACATGAGCCTCAAATATAGGCAAGTTTATTATATAAGTCTTTGTTCACAACAACACCAGCGTGATTCATACCCCCTTTGTTTTTTTGGGTGTTTAAAAAACAGCAGGGGAAACAAGTCCACACTAGAGCTATTTATGTCTGAATTGAATCTGACTCAGTAGTCCCTTGATTTACCTGAGCCTGGTTCATTTGAAATTAACAAGTTGGAAATAAGAGCTACATTTATTCATTTCACAAACGAGAGTCTAAAAATGTTTTGTCTCAAGCTTTGTGCATAACTCCTGCTATAAACTCCAGGTAGAAGCTGCTCTTTTTTTTATTTGAGATACTTTCTGATGTCCATCAGTGGACACATGCAAAGCAATCCCAAACAGACCATACTGATTAAAACCAGATGTTAGAGTAGTAGCCCACACATTCCTCTGCCCCGGATAGTGGAGAGAAGGAGAGCAGAAGTGACAAAAGATGATCGAGGAGGGACAGTTTATCACGCTGTCATCACTGACACGTGGCGTTTATAAGACTGTGGTAAATAAAAATAGAATAAAAAAATGTTATGATTAAATGAAGCCTACCTTTCATTGTGGCTTAGACTACCCGAGTCTGTCTGGCTCTTGGCTTAATTCACATCCACTGCATCGCACTGGAATTTACGCCCAAGATGTAGAGCCTTAAATCTGCAGGTATCCGATTGCCCTCGTTTTAATAGCAGATACACAGAAAAAAGAAACAAACAAAACAAAATTCGGAGAAAAATCCCTAAGTGTTAAAGTTTTTTTTTTCTTCTCTTACAGCACAGGTATAACAGGTTGCAAAATAATCTATGTCTAAAATCTATTTTAAAAAGGGAATTAACTTTGTTGGAAACATGCAAACTTGCTATAATCTCCCTCTTCTTGGTTCTGTGGGTTGTAGAGATGCTGAGATGAACTTTTCTCTCCGCTCAGCTTGGGTCTGAGGTGGTACCCCCGCTGCAGCAACAGGAGAAGCTTCAAAAGTTTAAGAGGAAGTGCTGCTCGCACTGTTTGGAGAAACCACGTGCTTCTCAAATCTTTGAGCACCGAGTGCTGTTAAACTATTGACGATGATTACATTAAATGATAACAGACTCATTTTGTGCAGCTTGAAGTCTTTAGAGCGGGGCGTGGAAAACAAAATATGTAAATATGTGCTCACCTGTAATTTTTCCAAAGCATAATCTCTGTTTAAAATTTAAATAAAACAAGTTTTAAACTCGAGTTCTTTTTATTTTACTTTGGCTTTACAAAGCTGGACTGGAGTCCACCTGCAGAAAATTTCGGTTTTGACCTCTTGGGGGAGTAACAGGGATGACTTTTTGGCAACTTTTTTTTTCCACGCAGCAGATTTTTTTGGAGTATTTCTAGGTTTGATAATGAACTCTAAGCTATTATTAAATAGTAGAGTGCTCAGTCATGCATTAGAAAATTCATTTAATATATTACTTTATTTTTTTTGCTCACATCCATTTCTCCTTTGTTGCATTTAAAATCTCTACTTATCACCTTCTTAAGATCCAACAGTGCAAAAATGTGAATTCTTGCCATTTTTCAAACTGATCTTGAATTTTGGTTCAGGAGCTTGTTTCTACTGGAAGCCTAGTTGGAAGCTGCTTTATGGCATGGGCCCCCATCACTACCAGACAAACATTGTTATGTAACTAACAGGTGAATCTTAATAGGTTAGAGTATTGTCAAAAAGTTCGTTCATTTAATTAATTTTATTCATTGACTAAAATACATTACATACAGTAGATTCATAAGACAGAGACAGTTTTCAAGTCTTTCTGTCTCTAAATGAGTAATTTTTTTGCCTAGCACCAATGAAAGTACATCATTTAGTTTCTTCAATTATAAAATTACACCAGTCCCATAAAAAGACATGTCAATACAAAAATAGTAGCTTAACAGAAAAGTATGTTTACCATTTGCTTAAAGGTTTTTTATAGAGGCAGTTTGATAAGTTATACCTGACAAGGAGCCTTATCAGAATGTACATTTCAATTTAGTGAGATGTACCTGCATATGGTGTTTGGAAACATCTCTTCTCAACTGAATACTGCAGAGCAAGAGGGCCACTAAAAACTATGTGGGTGGAGAGTAAGAACCGCTTTGAAAAAGAAAAGAGTTGACCAGAACTAAAGAATAGAAGCCAGAAGACAAAACTGAGGTATGAAACTAAAACCTATTGCATATTCACATACAGTCCAAAAAAATAATATTATGACCTCATGGAGGCCCAGCTTTGAGCAAAACCACATTTCACTTCTCACTTCATAAGGAGCTTCCCTTTAAATGTAATAACCTAATTTGTCCTGTTAAATTGAAGTTCTGAGAGGGAGATATTACATTTCTTAGCCTTCTTACCTCAGCCTTCCAATTATCAACCCTTGTTTATTGCAGAGCTGTTATAGTCCTTTATCTGTTTATCATCTGTGAACTAAAACATAGCAATGTGATCATGTTCCAAAGTTAAGTACCTACAACTCTTGATTTATATTTAATTCCCTGAGGATAATTGCTTGCCTTGTCTTATACCATTTGGAACTCATTTCACTTTCAAGTCTTTTACAACAAGGTGGACTATAGTAGAACTTTGGGGAAACAATTCTCCCTATGGTTTTATGTGAACCAGGTGCTTAAAGTGTCAGCACAGGTCATAGCTCGGTCTGCTATTGATTATGATCCTGCAAGGATCTGATTTTCTGGGTCACAGATTAAAGAGAGCACATTTTCGGGGGGGACATCGAAAAGATGATAGCATAGAGAATCTTCAGATGGAGTAGAGAAATTGCTCACTACACTAGCATGTGATATATTCTATGGGAATTTGATGAGGGGACATGTTAGGGTCATTTAGGGTTAAAAAGATTTACCATCAGCTGCACTTCGCCACTGTGGACTCCTGGGCATCATCATAGCTCAAGATCTCCTGTGGGAGCTGAACATCACCTCATTCACTAAGAAGGCTTAGAATCCATTGGGCTTATGTCCACCAAAATTATCAAGTTGATGTCATTTATTTTATACGCCCAGTTAGAAATGTTTTCTTTACCCAATGCACGCAATTTGATTAATCATTAACACAGCAATAACAAACACAACAAAGACGAGCTTAGTGTGATGAAACAGATTTTGAATGTGTTAGTATTGTTAAGACCAAGACCCCAAAATTTCCTCTGACAGATGATTTAAGAGCTGATACCACAGAAGTGCAGCACATGATTGGCAATCAACCATCTTTTATGATTTTGGGCAATCAAAGTGATTTCCAGACACTAGATTGTTTATTTAAATGAACAAATGGAATTGAATCTATGAGGAACAACAACAAGCATTACATTTGATATGACCACTTACGTAAAGCCTTCCTGTCAGTATGCCCAGCACTGGATTAACGGGCCTCAACCAAAAGCAAAGACAGTAATAGGATAAAGTTAACTTAGGATGAACACAAATAGACCTGAGCAGGTCAAGATAACCCAAAGACTTCCGTTCACACAAAGCACTGTCTTTGTATCAACAGAGTAAGACCTTCTGTCTTCTGCAGGTGAGTTGTTTTGGTTCTGATAATCTTATGTTTTTTTTATGAGTTTCAGTCTGAAGTATATTCTATTTGAACTTTCTGTCCCCTTAAAGATCATTCAGTGCATATGAACCTTTCTTACGATCTGATAGAATTGACTCCTTACTTGCTCGTTTACAGGGAGATACTGTGAAGATTTTCATGCATTTTTGTTAAGCATTTCACAAATTTCAGGCTGATTTTATATATTTGATTTTTCTTTCAAGTATTTGTTTTGGAACACTTAACCAACATTTCACTATGCTTTGCGGAGTGTAAAAGCAAAGGTTAAATATTACCTCAGTAGGCTTGAATCTGACAGGTTTTATAACTGATTCTAACCCCTGAGATGAATAGGTAGCTCTCTGTTGGCTCTAAATCCTCACTGGTTACCTAATTGTTTGTCCTCATGAGTTATAACTGGGGTTAAAGCAAAGCAGGCAGGTGAGTTAAGCTGTAGAACCCAGACTAGCAAGTAAACACAATTTAGAATTTGTTTAGTTTTTTTGTTGTTGATTTGTTTTCTCCATAAAATTGTGACTCGATGTAGTTCAGCCTCTTAGAGCAGCATATAAGGTTTAATGGTGTTTCCCTCTTGAGATGAACCCAACAATGTGATTTATGTAGGTTGGTATGACTTGGAGCAAAAACAGGCAGTTGTAAACAGAAAAAATAGAATCACACAAGGACAGATAGAGGTCATATGGTTCAGCAGCACAGTGAACAACAGACCTTCGGTTTGTCCAAGAAACAGAGATAAATGTACATTTTCAGACGCTATTAAGCATATTGAGGTTTATATAGAACTGAAACTTTAATATATGAATGTTAAAAAATCAGAATATTTTCCCTACTTGCCACTGGTGTTTTTTTTTAACTAGTATGTTCTTCTTTCTTAAAAACTATAAACAAAAATTGTCTTTTTTGATCAGATCAATTGAATCTAAGTAGAAAAATGACTTCTAAGCAGCTTAAATGTTACCAACAAAATAGCTGTGTAGCACCATCTAATGGTACATCTGATAACAATGGCCTCTAGATCAAATTTTTAACTTGTAAAATTATTGACACCGCTTTAACTTTTTCAGCATTTCTCTACATTATAATTACAATGTTAGATGTATTTTATTGGTGTTTTATGTGACAAAACTATAATGAATGGGTAACTAAAAATGTAGAATATTACTAAGTTAACTGTCTGGGAGACGTATGTGATGCATCCAAATTTGCAGCCTCATTCTGCAAGGATAAGGCAATTGTCAGCCATGTAACAACTTTATATGGCAGGCAAGACCACCTCAAGTGTTAAAGAACAGTAGCTTGATTTATGGTTTTTCAGCTGTTTCAAAGACATTTTGAGGGATTTTAGTGTGACCACTTAAAGGTTTACACGTCTTTCAAAGTTTTCTTTACAAATTAAAGTAAATCATTGAAATTTGACTTGCACTTCTCTTCAACCTCCATTAGTTAACACCTATTGAAGACAGTGTTCACTCAAAGTACAGATTATAGTGTTTCGGGGTAAATCTCTACCATTTTTTCACATGTATAGAGACTTTTTTCATGCTATTCTGTGTTGCAAAAAACTCAAATTAAGACAGATTTGACGTTAGCATCCCTGATATGTAGCAGCATGTTTTCAGTTTGCTTTGTCTTGTTTATTTTATGTTGTCTAATCTTTGTCTGGACCCTTCTGACACATAAACATGCTTTTATTAAAACTATTTCTTGGTAGTTCTGACTGTAAGGCAAGGCAGGTTTTTTTTGTAAAGAAAGTATTCAAAGTGCTTTACATGATTAAAACAATAAATCTGAAATAAAAACAATATAACTGTTTTATAAAAATTACAGTATACTGTGTAACATTGCTCTGTTCAAAGCTTCATCCCCTTTTCAAATCTTTGGGACCTCTATCAGATTTACCTCCTGGATGACCCTGGAATTGGCTCCATTTTTCTAGTTTTATCTTCTAACCATACTTTTAATTTAATCTACAAATGTTGTGCTGATCTGTCTGCTCTGTTATTTGGTCTTCATAATGTTATTTATTCAATAATATTATCTTACAAACGCCTAAGGCCTTTACAGAAGAGCATTATGAGTTTCATTGGGGAGATGACTTTCAACTTCAGTAAATTGCTCTTAATTTTATTTATGGGTTTGTTAGCAAAGCTGATAAAAGTATATCGAATTTTTCTGATTTGTATTTGTGAAAAAAAAAATAATCAACCTGATAACCTGGTATGTTTTTTCCTGCATACAGCTGACATACATAGAGTTTTCTTTAAACTGCATCAGTCACTGTATTATAAAAACAAACACTTTTTTTCCAGAGGGCTTTGTGTCACATCAAACTTTGCCTCTCAGAATGAAGCTTCTACTCCATTTGACGCTTCTCATAGCAGCATCATGTGTCCTTCCTTTTGCCTTTGCGGAACAAATGAACGTCTTCTCAGAGGACATCTTGAAACGTAAGTTTGCAAAGCAGAATCTGTTTTAATTCCCTTTATCCAAGGAAAAGAAAGACTAAACATATTATAAATGTAATTTAAAATCTCTTGATATTTTTTTTTCCTTGTTGGAAAAAAAAAAAACAAAAAAAAAACTTGAGTTCATTTTTGTCTCAGAGCTGTCAGAGGATGGTGAGAAGCTTGTGAACGAGGAGCTGAGACGAGCTCTTTATGGTGTGAAGCAGATGAGAGAGGTGATGTGGAGGAATGAGCAGAAACATGAGCACCTCATGAACTCACTGAAGCACAGCGGTGACAAGAAGAAGGCAAGAACTTACCAAAGATCAATGAGAAGAAAATGACTCAAACAGCTGATGAAAATATGATCCAGGTGCTCATTTCTCCCACCAGGGGGCAGCCCAACTGGCAAAGGACGTGACTGAGAAGCTGGAGGAGGCAGAGGAGCAGTGCAAAGACTCCCTGCAGTCAGAGTGGGAGGAATGCAGACCCTGTCTGGAGGATGCATGTAAAACCTTCTACACCACCACATGCCGGAGGGGCTTTGCTTCTTTCCGAACTAAGGTATGAAAACCATCCTACTCTGTTAAAAGAACCAGGATGTCAGGCTGTAACCTACCATTTTGCTTTAGAACATGACTGCACAAGTAGAAATCGTTTACTGAAACAAAGCAAAAACCCTAATTCATGAAAATGTATACTCTTTCATAATTATGAATTTCTGTTTTCATCTCTGGTTGTTCTGCTAAGAGCATAACAGAATACCTTTTTACCTTACAATTTGTTTCCTTTGAATGGTCTTTGGAGGCCTGAAAAGTTTAACTACGCTGTAATTATCAGCAAAGAAAAAGGATGAACTACAAGATAGTTTCTCTAATGTTGAATGCAGTTCAGGTACAAAAAAAAAACAAAAAAAAACAAACAAAAAAAAACCCACCCCCAAAATGTTAAGAGCAGTTATTAGGTAATCACAGACACGCTGATTTTGGGTTTTTGGGTCATATCTTTGAAACAGATTCTATTTGTGACAATCGTTAAAAAAATCCAGCTTCGAAAATCATTAAAAAATATATTTTGTCACATTTATAAAATGTCAATATATTTTACAACACTAAATCTTCTTCAGCTCTTGCTTCATATAGCATCTTTTGTTTATGTCATATCATTTTATTTTTTTTGCCCATCTGGAAACATTACTTATCTAATGCTCACCTGCGCCAGCCCATCAATTTAGGTAGACAGCCATGTTTTTAGGCTAGCAGGGTATCATATTTTACTGTTTTCAGGTTATGGCTTGACCAATGCTCCTTGAGACGTCCGATTCTTGGAATGTTGTCTTATAGTCTAACCCTACTTTAAACTTCTCCATACCTTTATCTTCATAAGGCTGTTTATGTTTACCATTCAGCCATACTAGTTTTCATTCATAATAAACACCATATGGAGGGATATTATAAATGCATGCCACACTTTTCAGATGTTTATTTACCAGGGATTTTTACCTGTTCTTCAGTTAATCACTACTTTTGTTTCTGTATTATTTAAACCCCAAAGACTCCAGTGAGGTTGTTTGTGCTTGTAAAGTAACATAATGTTAAATGTCACTAGGGTGGATATATATATATATATATGTTCAATGCAATAAAAATCTGCATCCTGAGAAGAAAATCTTCAACAAAGTTACTGTTTAGATCTTTCTATAACTTGCAAACTTGCCACTCACAGGCCAAAAACTGCCTGGTTAGATACAGTCAATACTTAACTGTCATAATGCTCTTGATGCAGGTAGAAAACTTTTTCCAAAGAGTCTCCAGAGGCTTTGGTCCTAGAGAACGACCCCTGGAGGCAGGGGGCATCTTGGTGAATCAGAGCCCAGATGAATCAGAGACTGATGTTGTTCAAATAGAGGATTCTTTCAAGCGAGTGATGAGCAAGGTGGGGACACTGGTGAACCGCAGCATGACCTTGGTGTCCAGGATAAGCAGCAAGCTTGACGGGGTCCTTCAGGGGGCTTTTCTGAACAACACGGATCTACAGTCAGAAGAATCTGATCCCTACTACCCTGGTCGCAACTCAGGCTTTCTGCAGGGTGTTGGCCTGGAGGAGGTGCTGGAGTCCTTCTTTGACTTTGGAAAGAGTGTGATGGAGGAGTTTGGAGCTGTGGTCACCCAGGTGTTTGATGACCTTCAAAGAACAGAAAAAGAGGATACAAAGAAAGGTGACACGGGTCTATTGAGGTTGTTGATGCCACCTGTGTGCAAGAGCCAATTTTCTTGTATGTACCTTACAAAGGTTTGTATCTGCACAGAAAAGGAAAGCTTTCCTCGCTTCCTGCAGAACAGGAGGCTGTGCAAAGACCTTCGCAGGCAGACATCGGAATGCTGGCAGCTTCAGAACAAGTGTGAGGTCTGCCAAGGAGCTTTACTTACAGGTAAAGAGCCTCTACATTCAAACTTTACTTTTTTTTTTCTCCACCTGGCACCTTTAAACACAATAGCTCGTTTTTGCTTTTCCCAACAGAATGCCCCAGTGTTCGGGAGCTGCATGTGGAGCTGGACGAAATCTCTCAGCTGCTGGATGTCTCCAAAGAGCAATATGATGAGATTTTGTCCATTGTCCAGCATCATACTGATGAGACAGTCAAATGGCTTAGCAACATGGCTACCGAATTCAGCTGGGTGGCTCAGGCTGTGACCAACAGCAGCACTCCTCAAAATATCTTTCGTATCACAAGGGTGAGCAGGCAGATGGTTGATTAATACACAAACTTGATGTACCAGCATTATTATAAGTCAATATGTTCAGAAAAAACAGCTTTCTACAGGTACTTGCCGATGTATAAAAAGGCAAGAATTTATTCCAGCATTTCAATTCAAAAAAGTAAAACTCCCTCTGACAATGTGAATATAGCAGAAGATCAGTGCATGAAATAATTTATATACAGGATGCTGGCCTATACAATCATAGGGAGGACAAAACTGTCATGGAAGTTAGACAACACAAGCTGAAGAAGGTGGCTCTTCACAAAGCGCTAAATCCAAACATGCTGATGAAAAGTTAAGTGGAAGAAAAGGATTTGGTGAAAAAGCTGCAGGAGCAGAAAAAAAGACCAAACATGTTTATCATTTAACAAGTGCCCCCCTTTTACATGTGCAATGTTCTTCACAGGCATTGATTGCACTCTTAAATGCAATCATAAGTGAAACGTTTAAAAATCATGGACGGTTTCCTAGAGACTCATCATTTTACACGGTACTGATCCAAATACATATAAGAGATTTGGACAAAGTGTTTCAGAGGGCATCCTTAGTTTCCCTGACACCTCAGTGGTACTTCTCTTAATTTGTGTGAATGGAACAGGGACCAAATACCGAGTGCTTAGACTATGGGTGACACTTCTGCATTAAAAGTCCTCCTCTTGCAAATTGTCATATATATTTTTTAACTCTTCATTGACTGTTCAACTTAATGATAAACATTAGAATAAAAAAATTATTGGTCTTTGAACATAACAGTACAGCTTCACAGAGATGAATTTCACTGAAAGCTTAAGTTTGCCATAGATCTTCAGCACCGCACAGTAATGAATTTCAAGTGTGACGGTTGGTATTTTATCCTAAATGAAAGGAAACAATTTTCATTTTATGAATTTAATTAAAGAAAAAAAAGTATTTGATAAAATCTAGAATTAGCAAAAGGCTGTGCATGAGAGAAAAGCCAGAATTTTTCTTCCCTGTAGGTGGCACCAGAGAGCCAAAATGAGCAGAACATGTCTGCCACTGAAACTAAAGTGGAGGTAGAGGTCCTGAACTCTCCCCCGCTCGTGCTTAATATCCCCGGTGAGCTGGAGCTGCAAGATCCAGCATTCATACAGTATGTAGCCCAGGAGGCTCTGGACAAGTACAAGGAAATGGTCAGGTGAGCGTCACTTAAAGGCTTAACATTAATACACATTACAACTCTTGCTTACAATACACCCTTTTTCCAACAGGATTGAAGATGAATAAAACGGCACCTTTGGCCCTTTATTAGTGGACACAGCTAGACGGCGTATTTAACACCTTGATGTTGATATTGGAGCAAACTACAAGTGTAACAAGAGTCATTACAATGTTTAAGGCAATTATACTTTGTTTCCTTTAAAATACTCTGTATTCACTTGCAAAGTGAACTGTAAAAACTAAATCTTTCAGTCCATGTAAAACACAAAAACCCACATGAAATATTTGGTTTATCATTTGATTTTATTCTGTACAAAATCATATTAGTTAACATACTCTCATCATTTATACCCCCCCAACTAGATCAGGCTCCACTTCTACAGGACAATCTCTCACACGACTGATGCACAGAAAAAAAGAGAAAAATTCACATCTTCAATATTGTTCAACTACTCATTCGTCTTAATGAATTCAAAAGTTATGGAAGTACCGGTGAGAATTTAGCAAAGTTTGTCAGTTTTAAGTTAAGCTCAACCTGTTATGTAGTTGTGTTTTACATCTCTGACTGTGATTAAATGAAAATGGAGGTAAATGTCATCAAGTACAGGACGCCTCAAACATCTCAAAATGAATTCATCTCCATCAAGTACCATATTCTCATATAAGCTGCACTTATTAAGATTTGTAATTTTCAATTATTAAATTTTACTCCCATCTTACCAACTGTATAGTAGTAGCATGAAAAAAACCTGCCTGAGTTTGAGTAATTTCAAACATTTTAATGAGTGACTGAAGACATTCATAAAGGGCAGACATTTCTACCTTTCTCAACTGGCATGTTTTCATGTCTCATTTTCAAGGGGAAATTAAAAAAAGCTTGTGCTTGTCAAGTCATATCTTCAAAAGTAAACAGAAAGTTCTGTGTTTCAGTTAAAAAAGCTCCTCGACACCTGGATTAATTTTAAGAGATTCAATAAAAAAAACAACAACAAAAAAAAGAAAATGCAAAAGTAGTTTTAAAAATCATTTCTTTTTGGGTATCTTAATGGTTGCCACAAATAGCAACACTACGAAATTTATTAAATTGATGCCACAGATTTACAGTTAAATGTTTAGCCAATTAAAGGTTAACCAATCAAAAACTGTAGTTAAAAAATCTATATAGAAAATATATTTAAAATAAAGCCAAGTGAATCCTAAGGTTTTTTTGTTTGGTTGTTTTTTTAACAGATTTTTTCCAGGAACCGTTTCCATACGCTGATAATTTAATAGGATCCTGAACTCTATTCTCAACTGTGTGCAACATAAAGTTATTAAAAGCATACTTTTGTTATGAGCAGAACTGTGCAGCACACAAAACAAGATGACAACTTAAATGGGATTCTATAATTGGACAGCAAAGTTTATAAAAAATAAAAATCAAAAATTCTATGCAAGTCTTTTAAGAGTTGCTTTAGGATTCCCGCAACTAAAATGATAAAAAAGGCAAAAATGGAAAAGCAATCATAACATAGGTCTCTTATCCTTTAACGTCCATCCAATTACACGGTCTAAAAATATTTCTTTATACAAACTGTATGTACATCTGCTTTGATCTCTCAGTACATTCTTGCATTCATACAGCAGACCTTATTTTTTTTAACCACATGCTTTACAATTATCACATACTCTACACGTTAACCACAGTTATCGGTCATCCACCATTCAACTCAAACTCTTGCTTATATGAAAGACCTGGATTCAGATTTAGATCTGTGTGACTTAAAAATAAAAAAAGAACAGATTTATAGAAGACTGAAGTAACGCATCATTTCAAAAGTTTATAAAGTGAAAAAAAAAAAAAAAAAAAAAAAAAAATTCTCTTGACTGTATCACAGTGTTGTGGCCAGTAATATGGATTTATTCTGATAGTTTCCCAGAGCTTAATATACCTATTTGAACAATTGGTCCCATTGTACATTAGGGACAATCATTATGCCAACGTCATTGCTGCCTAATATTCTTTCATTTTAATTTAATTGTTTAATTCTCTTATTGATCTCCACCAATGTACCTAAGAGTTTAAGCTAAATACCCAGAACTAAAGGTTGTCTCCAGGCTGGTATTGTGGCTCTGTGGCTGTAAAGTAGTCTTCCAGGAAGGACTGGATGTATTCGAACGTCGGCCTTTCGTCAGGCTCCTTCTTCCAGCACAGCCTCATCATTTCATGGAGTGACTCCGGGCAGCCCTGGGGGCAGGGCATGCGGTAACCACGTTCCACCTGCTCCAGTACCTCTCTGTTCACCATGCCTTGAGAAACAAGAAAAAAAGGAGTGTATTGAGAAAAAAAAAAAAAAACCATAAGGCAACCGCTTTGCAATTGCAAAGAATTTTTAGAGATGATTGAGTTTGGAAGGTGTTTATACAATACTTTGTGCTGGCCTGGTAAAAAAAGATCTCAATTAAATACTTATGCATGGTGTGTTGGCAAGAAACATGCATAAGTTCATGAGTTGTAAATACTTGTTGTAGAACATTTTATCTTTAATGAAAAATAAAAAAAAAAGATTTGTTGTGGGGGTGGCCAACACATCTTTTTAAAATCAGGATTAAATGGTTGGCCAAAGCGATTTTTTTTAGTTATAAAAAACTGTTTTGATTCAAAAATACAGCATGTATCTCAAAACCTACTTCCCCAACTGTAGAGATAACCTGCTACAAAAAACAACTGTTTGGAGGAAGAGAGGTTCAGAAAGTGTAAATGGAAGCCGGGCTGTTTGAGTGACCCGGGGTCCATTTTTAAGTCTGCATTTCTGACAGAGCAAACGGATTGTTAGGAGTGTCAGTATCGATGCCCAAGAGTGGTCAACATACTGTCGTTTGTTCCTGCTGGAAATAGTTTTAAGCAGAATACAAATCAGTGCTGCTTCATCCTTGAGTCACAGACGCCACTCTGTGACAGGAAGACGGCGAACCCTGTGACACGGCGTAGAAACCGCTCCGCTGGGAGCTCAACTGCAGCTAAAAGAAGTTATGACGGAATCAGTGGCATGGTCGCAGTCTCTTCCCCCCCCCCTCCCCTCTGTGGGAGACTGGGGATCAGATTATCTCACACTGGAAGAGAGAGCAGCTGCAGATTCTGGGAGATGATAGCTTGGTGGTATGCCGGATGCTGCGGTGTTGGAAGTGATTTATGGCTTTCATCTTAAAACCTGAGCTCCTAATTAAATGCTTGGTATTCATCTAGTTCAGATATATTTTTTACAAAGCAAACTTGATGAGAAATTAATAGATCTATAACCTGCTCCGAAAGACTGGTAGAAATACCCCCCCCCCCCCCCCAAAAAAAAGAAAAAAAAAGACACAAAACATTCAACACATTGGCGACAAGGGCAGGATCAGTTTAACTGAACGATTTACACTTAAAGCCACCCTACAGAAGCCAGATGGTCTGGTACTCAGTCATAGGATGATGTGCCATCAGAGCTCTGATAAAAGCACAGGAGGAACAGGAAGTGATCTATGATGGGAGCAATAGATCACAAGGGTGGAGGGGTTTCCCCTCCCCCAGGTGACAAGTCACAGGACACAATCACTGACTCACACCAATTGAACCCATTTATTATCTCCCATGAGTGGATTATATTGAAAATCTTAAAATGACAAAATTCAAATAGCAAGGGGGTAAAATCCTGAAGCATTCATAAACTTAAAACGTGTTAAAATACATGTTGATATGTGTATATCAGCATACATGTACGTCATACCTGGATATGGAACTCTTCCCTTCGTTACCAGCTCTGTCAGTAGTATACCAAATGACCACACGTCTGATTTGATAGTGAAGCGACCAAACAACGCAGCCTCTGGGGCTGTCCACTTAATGGGAAATTTTGCTCCTGGGAAAAAGAAAGAATAAATTAAAATGTGAGGCAATAGGTCAAAAAAGAAGCACATATATATATAAAATTATATATACCTCTAAAAAGATAACTTATACATTTATTTTCATTAGTGGAATGATCACTGAACAGAGAGCAGAATTGTGAGAGTGAACT
>JAUZNJ010029969.1:0-15078 GCA_034780135.1 Jordanella pulchra
GTATATATTTGACCTTTTGCACGGAGCTCCAATGGAAATTTCGTTGAATTCTGTTCAATGACAATAAATGCTATCTATATTTACTCAGACGGGCAGGATTCACAGAAAACACAGAACATGTGGTAAAAAACATCTTTTTTAGATGAAAACACCTTTCAAAGTTAAACTGGATCCAGTTAGGCTGATATCTTGGAACTGTGATTACTGCTTTTAATGGCAGTTGAGCATAAACCCAAATAGTGTCCCCATAACGTTACATGGGCCTGAAATGTGACCTTTGAGGTTGGTTTAATGAGACGTTTCAGTGCAGATGATATCAGTAATGTCACCTTCCAGGTCCCTGCTCAGACTGCTGGATGTTGACGACATCTTAAACATGTGATTCTATCCAACAAGGTGTTTAATAAAGCGAAGCAGCTGTAATAAAGGACAACGCTGAGGCATCCCAGTCCTCAGTGGTTTTTACAGGATAATGAGAAGCTGCTTTAATGAATGCATAGAACATGATTACTAAATGGAAAAAATCTTTAAAGAAACCAATTTTTAAATTCTTTTTTAAAATAAATTTGACAATATGAAATCTATTAAACAAAATTCTGAAAAATAAAATATAAAAAAAAAGTGGAAAAAAATAAACATTTGAAATAAAATCTGAGAAAAACTTTTTCTCTCAAAACCTTTTTCAAAGTTTTATTTCTGGATTGCATCTTTTTTAAATCTCCCTTTACATAAAATATTCTTTGTTTGCAACAATAATGGAACAAAAGTCCCCCCATATTTGTTTAGTTTGCTCATTATACTGCAGGAGGACAGGAACCATGAGGAAGACAGTGATCAAGAAGGAACTAAACATGTAAAAGACACGTACTGCGAGACGGATGAAGATTGACAGATTTTAAAGCCTGATACTGATTATTTTGCATCAGTTTAAATGATCCCTGATATTTGCTGAAGACTTTTTTGGTCCGATTCTTTAGATTGACATTTCTTTCTCCTCTTGGATTTACAGGAAAAAGGACACAATGATAAAAAATTATAGAAGTATCAGTTTAAACAAAAACAAAACATTTCTTAACAAACAAGGAAACCATTAACAATACAGGGAGCAGCAATGAACGGCTTCATGTCATCTCAGGGTTTGGCTGAATGGACTAATAAATCTCTGAACACATGCATTTATCGACCATTAACAACACAGGAGATAAAAAAATGCTAAAAGTTGGGCCACAGATATTGTCCAGTTGAACTATTGGTTCATCTCTACTTTGAAACATAGTAGTGGCAGCATAATGCTGCTGGAATACGTTTCTTTACCGATACTCTTTATCTTTAGATCTTCCAGACTTACAGAGACTGCTGCTGAGATTGCAGCAAAACATGGTTCTACAGAATACTGACTTTTTAACCAGGAATAATAATTTTACTCCTCTAGGAGCAGGAGATCAACAGACGGACCGGTGAGGGAGCTTCAGGGTCTGTTTCAGCTCAGCTCTACATTAATGTATTGGTCACATCCTCGCCTGTGGGTCATGGCTGAAATAATGAGATCCTGGAAACAAGCGGCTGAAAGGAGCTCCTTCCATAGGGTGGAGGAGCACTGCCTTACAGATGGGGGAGGAGCTCGGCCATCTTGAAGAGGTGCAGAGTGGAACCGCTGCCCCTCCACCTCTAGAAGAGCCAGCAGAAGTGATCGGGGGGAGGGAGGTCTGGGCTGCCCCTGTGACCCGGTCCCAGATTAAACTATATAAGATGAATAGGATATACTGATTTGTAAAAATAATCCCAATAAAGCACTTTTTTAATAAAGTATGAAAAAGTTTAAGGAGCCTAAAACAACTTGCTGGGTCTAAGCAGAGCAGATTCAGCTGGTGAAGCATTTTACTGGATATCAGCTTTTATTAGTGCTGTGCAGCCAAAACTGTTTGTTTTGGCACTTCTCTGACAGCAACAAAACAAACCGTTGAACAGAGATAAAAAGCTCACTCTGCTGGAGCAAAGCATCAGCCTGCAGTTACCCAGTGTGCATGAAGCAACAGGTCAGCTGAGGGTTTACTGAGACGCTCAGCAGGTGTTATCATGAGACCACATGCTGAGAAACAACAGATGGTGGAAGATTTTTACAGACAGGATGTGGAAACGTTTCACATGTTTGCTCAGGCTGCCTTTAACCTGCTTCATTTCTATTTCAGTAATAACTAGTTTGATGTGGAGGAGAGGTTAAGGAATCCTGTCTGAACATTCAGTCGTCTACAGGAAATCAAAGGAAAAGACCTTTTTCTGCTCCTTCCTCCCTTTCCCCTGTGCTCTGATGACAGCTTGTTTTCCTCGGCAGGAAACGGTTCATTGCTGCTGATCAACCCATTTTAAACCGAATGGAACAAATATAGATCTGTATAACAGGATTTAAGAAACAGGGAGATTATAATGACGCCATCCTGCAGCGTAAGCTGATTTCTAATCTATAAAGTAAACAAATAAAACTTGTTTGCAGCAATAGCTGAAGCCTTCAGCAAAACCTGATTTATTGGTATATAATTAAGTTCTGGAGTAAAATCATTGCAAATATCTCATAGTCTTAAAACAAGAGAACAGACTGTTCCTGCTTCCTTCCCCATCTTCCTCCAACAGTCACTGTGAGGGTGGTGGTGTTTCAGGAACTTCCCACAGATGGTTCAGAAAATAAAACAGCTCAGCTCGCTGTCTGCTTTGGGTTATTATAGAAAGTAAAACGATAGAAGGCTTTAAAGCTCTTGTAATCACACCAAGTCCATATTTAGCCGACACATCAATTGAGCTGCTTATATATCCTGACCGGCTCCCTAATTTTACAGCAACACTAGACACAAAGTCTTAAAAATAAATCTCAAACATCAAAGTGTAGAAGCTCGTTTTGTTGTAGCTGGAAATATAAAACTGTCTCTTTAAAGTCTGCTGGATTTGACACAAAGCAAGAAGTGGCTCCAACAAGTCACATAAATTCAGCCCTGGGATCCATAAAGCTGCAGACGCCACGCGTCCTGAAGCTAATTCAAATAGATCATTCTGACTTTATTACATTCATCTCAAACTCAGACCTTATGTTTTAGAGTTGGGCTCTATGAGATCCAACAGGCTGTCATTGGACTTTTCCACAGTTTGTCAAGTTAAAGCCCCAGTGTGTGAGATTTAGTCTAGTGCAATTTTCAGCTTTGGATTAGTAAATATTTTTCATAATGTTGGTTTATTGTTTACATTTAATTGTACTTGTATTGCTTATAGTGCATAATCTAAAGAATGATGCAACTAAATACAGATAAATAAGATATGACAGCAATAAAATGAAAGAATATAAAGGCATCCATTCTAACAATAAAGTTCTAATTACAATGTGTAATGATTTAAGGACAGAAATGTCCTTCTGGTACCATAATGTCATTATTTAAAGGTGACCAGGATGATTTTCTGGTTGTACATGTTTAAATGAGCTGAAGGGACGGATCGAGTCACAACAGGAGGAACGACTATCTACATATTTAGAAAAAAAATCACTCTAAGCTATGGAAACTCCTTCATTTTTGAGACAAAAATGAATGATTCTTAAATTTGTATTTAGGAAATCAATGCTTGAATTTTGCAGATAAAAAGCCAAATTAGTGAAACGCTGTACCTTTAAAGGTCAAACCTTCGTTTTTGTCACTGCTGCAAACATTTTTCCTGCTTTAGTAAAAGTCAACTTATCTTTGTGGTGAAAACCAGTTTGTATAAACTATAGTCTGTGGCAAAGCAAACACAGCTAAGACTCTCAACACTTTAACCGCTTTGTGTATCAGAAATGCAGCTTCTTTATTAACTCTGCCAAAGACAACATGTGCAGATGTCAACCCAGCAGTTCCCAATAAATCAAGCATTCAGGTTTAGTCAGTTAAACCTCTGCAACCTTCAGATACCATGTCCTCACTGTTTATGCGGCTGTGAATGGAAAGGACACCCCGCTCTCTATCTCACAGTTCTTTCCTGGCGGCGGGTTTGTGTTTCCATTCTGTTATTGTGTTTTCTGTCTGGAATAGGCTCAACGAAAGCACAATATTGTGTTTACACAATCAGGTTTCCTGCTTCACATGTGAAAGACAACCAGGTTTCAAAGGTCTGAAGGGATGTGTAGCACCAGCATGTGCACATGTCTGTAGGTGGGAGCCAACCTTTGTTAGATAGTAGACAGACTGCTGGAAGGTAAACATGATGACCTCCTCCAGGACTGTCATGGCCTCCTCGCAGGCGGTTCGGGTGGACGACATCTCTGACTCCAGAAGATCTGGTGAAATCATAAAAAGGTGCTTTTCTAATATTTTTTCCATTGCAGCTTTGATAGCTTTCAAAATGACAAACCAAATGTTCACCTTCATCCAAATTGTCCCGCCTCCAAGGAAGCAGCCGAGGGACCTCATGCTGGATGAAGTGCAGCAGCTCGATGGAGTTTGCCATCCACAGTACCAACGGTTGCAGACCTGGGATCAGCTGCTCCATGCTGAGCAGCTGAAGCTCTTCAGGCTGCCTGTCACTCCTGACCAGGAAGAAATCAGGAGTTACAGCTGAAGCCTGCCTGCATTTGATTTATCAGATCAGTAAAGCAGATAATAAATGTATTTAAAATCACAGAAATAACGTAAGCTAATTCAGTCAGATGTTTCCTTCAGTCCTGATTCACCTGCTGTGTCTTCAAACCAGATTCTGAGTCGTAAATTAAAGCTATAGGTAGTAATCCTGTTCAGAATCCTGTTCAGAAACACTTCTTGTTAGATTGAGTGAAATGGTCCTTCCAAAAAAATCTGATCAGCAAGAGCCGCTAGCCTCTAAAAACTCTGACCCATCCCTGCCATCGGTTCAATAGAAAAAAACAATCAGATGCCTTCCCCTTCGTCCCTCCTCCTCCTCACTCATCGTGGTTGGCTGTCGTCGGAATTTGCAAACCTTGTGATTTAAGTATTGCTAAAATTAACCTGCTATAACTTCTATGGTTAGTATTGCTAAACTTAGCATGCTACCTTGAACGCTACGATAAAAATATAGTTTATTTAAAGAAGACATGAGGTAGTTGGGTTAAGGTTTAGAAATAAATGTCTGAGTCGGCTCTGCTCTGCTTTGCCGAGTTCAGCTGTGAGATGCGCGTTCGAGTTTGTGGGGAAGACTTAACTTTGAATGAAGGGAGGGGTTTGTTGCCAACATCTGCAGTGACATTAGCAACAAAAACATTTTTATAGGTAAAGAGTCAGCATTTGTATTGGGCTTAAAGGGAAGAAAATGTGTTCTTTAAAACTCCATTTGAAACAGGTGTGATGTGTAAAATTCATTTCAATTGAAATCAAAAGAGGTTAAAATCATTGGAAAAAATATATTTCAAAAACATTAAATAAAAAAAACAATTTAGTCTCAAAACCTTCTTGATATAGAATGTTTTTAAGTTTTATTTCCAGGTAGCCTTTTCTTTTTTAAACTGCCTTTTACAAAATGTGTTCTTTGCTGCAACAATGATGGAACAAATTTCCCTCCATACGTTTCCTGAGCCAACTAGATGTTTTTAAGTCTGCAAATTATTGAAGCTTAGACAGAAAAATAGAAAATAAACAGGAAAGTTGCTCAGAAAACAGCAAACCTTCTGTTTGATTCAGTCAAATCCTCAACATGGTGGGAGAAATATCATTAAAATTTCAGAAATATTCTTAATCTTCAAAGAAAAAACAGGTAGAGGCTCCTATTTTACTAAAGCAAAGCATGTAGCATGTTAATATTAAACTCCATAGCCAGTTTAAATTGTCAATTCCACATTTAGTGTTTATTTATAATAGTAAAACCATGTTAAACAAACTGCTCCCTCACCCCTCAGTAGGACAATTCCTTTAATATAAACAAAAAACTTCTACTTTAGTAAAGAAAAAAACTACATCTTCTCAATCTGCTGTTCGTTCAGAGAAATCAGATTAAGTCTTAAAGCCATAAAACCTCATAGAGGACATAAATCCTCTGCTTCAAGCTGATAAACAGCCAAATTAGAATAGTTTGCAGTTAATATTTGCCAAATGAACTGAGCGAGACAATTTCTTGATAAATGGACCAGTTAATGAATCCAAGAATAAACTGTTTTAATCAATAAAAGTCGTAGAGTTAAATCAGTGTCAGTGTTTCCCGGTGTGACTCTTTTCCCCCCTGTTCAGTTGAAGCAGGAAGAGACATCAGTCCTGCTTTTAATAACTGGAAAGCGGTTCTATAAAATAATGTCTTAGAAGGAAATAACAAAAATACATGGAAGGCTTTCAAGGTTTTTAAGGCAAATCTTGCTGAATTCTATGTAGGTCAAACAACTAAAAATCCCAGAAGAAATACATTCAAGTTAGTGGTTGAAAGGCGAAAAAATTGTGAACAGATTTAAGGGGTTTGAGTACTTTTGTAAGTCACTGTATAGCAGTCACAGTCACCATCATCCCTGTAGCCAATGATAGAAAGAATCGATTATTTGGACAAAAATAATCGTAATAAAACGGCCGATCATCCAGAAGGTGTCGTGTAAAATGCCAGTTGGAAAATTCTATCAATTCAACTCATTCAGAAGAATTTAATCCTAAGAAACAGATTACGATGTAATTCCAAACCATTTATTCCGACTTGCATGGTTACACGACACATTTTAGTCCAATCAGCTGTTTATGCTTATGTTCATATTAACATATCTGCTGACAGCATAAGCCTCATATTTTTGGGAAACCTAGAGTTTTAAACCAGTGCTGGACTCACATTTCTGGTTGGATTGCAGCAACTTCCTTTGTCTTCTCCTGAAAAGGGCGAATTCATGAACAATTACAAACTATTAAAAAAATACATTTAGTTGAGAGATCATCTGTTGAGCTTCCCAGCTGCAGAACGTCCTTACGTACCCATGCAATAAGCTGGATCTGGCTGGCAATCCTGAGCAGCAGCTGTCTGAAGTGTGTTAACTGGAAAGTGGAGGCTGAGCACTGGATGCAAAGAATCATCAGGAAAGCAGGAGTTAGTTTTGGTTCATTCTCACTTCGATCCACCATGTCCACAATCTCCTGCAGGACTCTTTCTTCCTGCTCAAGCTCGTAGCTTAGCAAAGCCTCTGTGCCTTCCAGGTCTCTCCAACAAGGAGCCAACTGCTTCCTTTGGAGCTTCTTTATGGGGACACAAGAGCCACATGATAAACAAGAGGTCTTAGAGTCAGAGCTCGGGCAGAGCCTGCTCATCCAAAGTGGAGCATGAGCCGATCCCGACGTACTGGTCGGATCCTTAAACAGAAACAGGTAGTTCTTTCCCAAACCAACCAAATCTCCAGGATTCAGTTCAACTTCCTCATTCAGAGGGCAACCATTTCTGGTGACGGGAGCACCATAGAGGGGCTTCAGCATCGTCAAAGTCTTTTTGTGTTTTCCTGAGGATGTCTGGATGTTGGAGTCGATGCGTCTGACGCAGCAGTGCTGCGGCAGCACATCAGGAGCAAACAGGAGGATGTCCACCTTCAGCCTCTCCTCATCCTCTCCGTTACAGTGCTCTCTACAGCATCCAAAGATGGTGGTGGTGCCACTCATCAGGTAGATCACAAAATCCTAGAAAAACAGCAAATAAGACAAGAATGACGTATAAAACCATTTCAAAATGTAGTCTTAGATATTTGGTTAAAGGAAACACATCAACATCATTGAAAAGACAATACAATATAATAGAAGTCCAGAGGAGAAAAAAACACACCAGGTGTGTTAAAGCACATAGGAGCAGCGAAGCAGCATGCATCCTACACATAGGGTACAGTTGATGCAGCTTTCCGTTTTGATCAGTCAAGATATTTACACTAGCAGCATAATACATTCAAAGTGGGTCAAAGGGTCAAATCAGTCAGCGGGTTTTGGTAGCAGTGATAAGCTAAGAAAATTAAACTAAACGCTGGGATTTCTAATCCGATGGTAGAGATACAGTCCTTAAGGTAATCAAAACATCTGATACCTTAATTGTAATTCAATACGTTACTCATGCAAGAGGCAAAAGTTCTTCAAAGGATCACTGCTCATCTATGCTTCATGATGTTATGGTTGGTAGGCGACCGGAGTTACTCTGAGATGAGGACAGGATGGCTGCTGAAGGCAGACCGTCCCAATCACAGCTGATCACCTCCAGCCTTCGTTGTTTCTGAAGTCTTCAAGGGGAATCAATCTAATGATGTCGGTCAGTACAGCTGTGGAGCATACTTTGCAATGTCTGGTGTGAACTTCTGTTTACCGTAAGCTACGCCGCTAACATTATGAGCCCAGTGTATTTACAGCTTTTATCTCATCGAACCCCCACAAGGGAAAAAAAGGCATCAGAATGAGCTCTATTTTAATTTTCTCTTCTCATAAAAATGATTAAACATGAAATAAAACACAACTTCAGGTTTAAATATGATGCTAGTCACAGTTACTCACTGCTAATCCACCTCAGTTAACTCGTACTTTAAGTCTGCCGGATGTGTGGGATGGGATTGATTCTCTTGTGTAACAGTCTAGAAATATAGCAGCAGTGAGTGTTGAAGCAGCGCCAGGATAAGCTGCTAAAAGTACAACCTGGACTGGCAGCACGAGGCGAGACAAGAGCAGAACAGCTTCCAGGTGAGAGGATGCTGATGTCTCTGACCTCAGGGTCACGGCAGTAAGACTATTAGCCGGGTAATGATAGCTTATCATGGGTGCTGGTTAAAGCCTTGCAGCTCTAATGTGACAGTGGGGCTATGACACTGTGGGTTACCGTTTCTGTTTTAATATGTTTCAGAGCAACCAGTCTGGATTTGATTTATCAGGGAAAGATCCATGTTAATGGATGCTGCACAGTTCATTGAATCCAACTAATCTAGCTCTAACTTCACTGGGATGTTTGTTGTAATCCTTCCATGCGATGCTGTAAAGATACTGCTTTGGGTCTGGTAAACATCCACAACCACCCCGATCCTTCAGGCAGGGACTAAAATAGTCGTCAGCTGAAATGTTAGTTACTTGGTTTTTCCTTCAGTCAGTCTGTGAAAACACGACATCAACGACGATGGAAACATCAGCTCTGCTGTTTCATGTCCACTGACACAACAAAGACAAGCCTGGTTTCTTTGCTTTGGCACCAGTTTTGACCTAATGTCAGAAGAAAGGACCAGGCCAGCTTCAGCTCTCTGCAGGCTGCAGAGCTGCCAGCATCCTGCACAGTCAGCAATCTCCTCCAGCAGCGAGGATAAACACACAGCAAAAAAAAAAGGAAGCTTCCTAGTACAGTGAGCTAAACAAAAAAACATACTGAGTTATCATGAATTATGAGAAATTAAGCCAACAAGGTTTGACTCAACCACTGGGGTCAAGAAAGCAAAGTTTTAACACCGGGGAAGAAAACTGGTGTTTATTTCAGAAGCAGTTTGAGGTCAAAGCCTGAGAAAAGTCACGTTTGGTCAAAACGTTCTAAAAGGTTTTTTGTCTTCTCCAAAATAAATCTGGTCCTATTTACACATCCTGAGAAATCTTTCCTGAACCTCAGGCTTCTTTTAGGAAACTAAACTCTGACTCTGAGACCAAGGGATTAACAGATGATAATCCAGAAGTCTCATACTCTTGTTTTCACCTGACTGTCAGTGTGAAGCTCACGGGTGCCTGTTAACACTGAGGATAGAAAGGCTGTGAAAGAGGCATTTAATGAGAAAAATACACAACTCGTCTCTAATTCATGCATCTCTGGTACTTTGTCTTATTAGAAATGCTCATCTGAATCTTCCTTCGAGGAATAATAAAGTATAATTGAACTGAATCTTTTTAAAATGCAGACATCTAAATACCTTCTTAATAACCTGCCTTTGCTAACATGTGTTTATGGTTATTAGAGCAGTCAGTTCAGCTCACATGGGTAACAGATCAATTCATACATCCAGTAGGTGAATTGATGTTAGGGATGGTCTGGTCTCTGCTGCTTTGGTTTCAGACAAACTTATCACTTCAAAAGTCTTGCAGATTTCAATCATTAACATTCAGATCAATAACGCTCACCTGTCTGTGATTATAGCCCTGCAGTAGGAGGAAGTAAGGGAAGTCAAAGGGTGGATGGATGGAGTACTGGGTGGTGTTGTCATCACTGCTCTCTGTCTCTTCCTTCTCCATGCCGAGCCGCAGCTCCTCCTTGTCGGCCTCGGCCTCCGGGTCCTCTCTGAGCGCGCTCTGTTGGGCCCGGTTGGCCTCCTTTTCCATCGCAGACAGGTCCATCTCACTCAGGCTCCTCCAGAAGCCAAGGCCTTCTGCCTCCTCCCCGCCGCTGTCCACGAACAGCGAGGTCACTCTGGACCGGTTCTTCTGCAGCTTACGAGCCTGAGCATTGATCCCTAAAGTGGCAGAGAGGCACCTTGTTACTTTATGCATCAAAGTCTGAAACACTCAAAGTTTTGTGTTAAAATAAACAAGCTGGCTTTGGATTTTGAAATATAATCACCACGTTTGCAGCTCACTTATATTCTGTCTTCCAGCTGTGCAGATATTTCAACCAAAGCTCCCATTAGTGAAACTAACATTGCAGCGATTCCCTCAGTTAGATTTTACACTGTGTTTAAACAAATGATCCTACTTTGAACCTTTTTGCACAAACCTCAACATGTTTTGATATTATGTATGTAAAAAGAGAGACATGCATTGCTCAGAAGTAGCAGAACAGCATTTAAACAGGTAAAATCTGAAGAGTTTGGCCTTTATTATATTTAGCTACTACCTACTTTGTCGAACCCCTTAAGAGTTACAGCAGCAAGCTGTTTGCAGCATGTTTCTACCAGCTTTTAACAACTAAAGATGGAGTTTTGTCCTTATTTCTCTTTGCAAATAACTTAATTTTAGTCACATTAGATGGAGAAAATCCATGAACATTAATAACCAAGTCTTGCCAAAGGACGTAATTGGACTTCAGTGTAGAACTTGACCGGGCCACTCTCAAAGACATCCCTAATCCAAACTGTTTATAACTCTTTCATTTCCACATTTGC
Organism: Jordanella pulchra; assembly: GCA_034780135.1. NCBI lineage: Eukaryota > Metazoa > Chordata > Actinopteri > Cyprinodontiformes > Cyprinodontidae > Jordanella > Jordanella pulchra. Next base: position 11,015 of record JAUZNJ010029969.1, read on the forward strand.
TCATGTTGCAGCTAAATGATACATAATTTTATTTTTTCTTAACCATAAAACTAGAAAAGTGTTGCATTTATTTAGATAAATGCATCTGATTCAATAATCTAGAAACACCTTTTGCTTAACTTCACCTGCAGATATTTTGGGGATTATTTATCGATCAGGTTTGCAAAACTAGAGATTGAAATTGTGTACTGTACTTTATTAGAGAAAACAGCTCCTGACTGGTTGTTAGAATCAGACTTTGGGTTCAGAAGGACGTTCATCCCTTGGTCTCTTTGCTGACGTTCAATCCTCCCTCCTTATTCAGATGATGGGTTGATAACGGACGTTTAAAGATGTTTTTTTTCTTCTAACCAGACCCTGCTTTAAAACCTGCTGACCCACCAGCTTTGCTCCTTGGTCTTCATGCCTTTCTGAGGCTTTATATTCAGGTTACCTTACCTATATCATATGAAGGTAAGGACATATGTTTAATAACAGGTCAAATTTGTGTATCAAATGAAAACCATGGAAGAGAAAAAGCCTTCTTAGGTGAGCGGTGATCAGTGCAGCTGCTCTGCAGCAGTAATCCCAGCCTGGACTCCTTCTGTGTGGAGTCCAATCCTCTCCCCATCCATGTGTGGCTTTTCTTCAACTCTGCCTCCCACATTCCAATTCTTGAGTGTCGGGTTAATTAGTCTCTCTGAATTGCCCTTAGGTATGAGTGAGTCTGTTCATGCTTCTCTGTCTTTTATGTCCAAAAGCCCTTTACTCAGTGACTGCTGGACAAAGGCATCAACCCTCCCACTACTGTGGAGAGAAAAGCAGGTATAGACAATGGATGGGATTCAAAGACAACCAGGCTCTCTTTTAATATAACTTTTCTTTCTCTCTGCAGGTCTAATAAGTCTTAAAGTTTCGCCTCAGCTGGCTTCTATCAGACTTTAAGAGCAAGTTTTTTTCTAAATCAGTCAAATTAAGAAAACTCTGCAGCCTCAGATGATACGTCTGTAAAAACAATAAGTAGGAAATGAATGAATAACTTTTCAAAATAAGTTTTAGGGTTACGAGAACAGCAGCAGATCCCAATCAGTTCATCTGTAGAACATTTAACTTCATGAAAATTCTTTGAAAGGGAGAAAAAAAACAAACAGAGTCGGACTTTTGTTTATGAAATCTTGTTTACAGTGGCTGAAATTCCCCTGAAATTACTCTGGTAAACCAAAGCGTCTCAAACATAATGCTAGACTTCACTGGCACTGATTCAAATGCAACATAACCAGAGGAAAACAGGGTTAATGTGCAGCGGGGAAAGTGAAATGTGGCCTCCTCTATCTGATATCAACAATCGCTGCGGCGGTCTGACGTAACACAAACACCATTCAGCTTTGCTGGAGCCATTAAGCGCGGTGGAATGTCCAGAGAGCCGAGCTTCACACCCAAACCCGCTGCTCCTCCTATCAGCTGTGGAAACTGCTGTTTTTTTTTTTTTTCACTGCTTTCGGCACCGCTCTGACAGAACGGGCTCTGTTCCCACAAACGCTGTAGAGGTAAGACCAGATTTCCTGCCCAGAGAGGAGAGAAAAGTGATGATGATGATGGTTACAGCATACAGCAAGTGCTGCATGGTGATAAGTTGCGATTTTATTTTGATTTCTTTCTTATATCAATTTTTTTACTCTCTGACCATCAGATGGTTTAAACTTGAGCAGCTGTTTGGAAATCCTTCCAAACCTGGACGCTCCAGGGCTGCCTTTAAAGACAGCTCTCTGTCTGCTGAGGAAGGTCACTGATGGAGTCTGACGGGTGACAGGTAGGAGGGTGGTCCATGATTTCATGCCACTGACTAGAGGTCCTTAAAGGTTTCTCACTAACACGTGCAGATAAGAAGGTATAAGTGTTTAAAAACACTCATTAAAACTCGGTGTTTGTGGCCAACAGCAGAATAATGTTGACAACTTTCAGCACATCCAGCAGCTGAACAGAACCCTGGGAGACGGAGCCCAGATGTCAGCAAAAGGGCCAATAAAAAATTAGCATATCGGCCTAATTTCAGCATAGCAGTGACAACCGTCAGCGTAGAGACTAGCTACACTAAAATGAGCTGCTGAGAACCCTGACATGTTTGGCTTCAGGGTTTCACTGTTTGCCTGAACTTTAATGCTCTCTTGTCTGGACTTAATTGTTGCGTTGATAAGGGCTAATTTCAAGCATGGATCTGCTCACCAGCAGCAACCTTTTCGATTGAGAAAGTTTGTGTCTTCCTCTCGTAAAAAGTGAACAACAAACGATTGCCTCTTTGATTTGGAAATTGCCCTTAAAAATATATATTTATATGATTAGATTTTAGGAACAATCAATTAACTTCAGAGCTAAATGCTCAGGGTCTGACCCCTCAAGTCACTGGAGACCTGCTAACTCGGTGCTATCGGCACTAAAGCTGAACATTGGCTTCTTTGAATCGACTCCTAAGATAAGAAGAAACATTTAGATAAAGTCTGGAACCTTGAAACTGAAGCTTTTCCATAAATGTTAACATTATTTGTTAGTTTTTTGTAATCTTACCTGAGTTGCAGCTAAGCTTTATTTTGCTAATTGATAATCCGTCAAGTTGTTTCCATTAATTGATTAATAGCAGGACAGCAGAAGGTGCATTAAAGAAGATTTAATACAGAATTGAAACCATGAAAAAGCTACCCTGCCCCCTTAGGAGTCCTGGATTAAAAACATATTGTCGGATAAAATTATTTCCATCTTTAAGGAAAAATTGTATATTTTAGTTTTGGAATAATGACATAATGATTATTTAAAAAAATCAATTCATCACATTAACTCGATTTAAATAGTTATTATTCTACTTCATTTCCATTTTTCCACCTGTTGTTCCATTATTTTTCCTATTCAGCACTTTAAAACACTTTGGCTAAATGGTGCCATTCAGATGAAGCTGTCCAGCACAGAAATTTGTTAACAATCTTCCATCCATCCATTCGTCTCTTCTAGCTCCCCCACGCTGGTTGCAGAGTACCCAAAGAACCACACAGATAATAAAGGATGGCTTCTAACTGTATCAGGCAGCTTTTATATCATTCCAGACATTTCTATACAAACATCCAGCATGAAAACAGCCTTATACCAACTTACAGAGCAACATTTGAGTCCGTTTCTGATCTGGCAGTGAGATAAAGGGCTGTTTTACTGTTTTTGGGGATCTAAACTAAGATGACTGCTAAATGCTGGGATTCATTGAAGTCCAGATTCTCCCTTTATGAAAACAGATTAATAAAGCTGCAGTTTCACTGTAACATAATAATGAAAACACAAGAGATTGGTTTAAAAATAGTTAGATTGGTTTTCCAGCACCTGAATTTGTCTTTTGTGTAAAAAAGGTAAAAGTGAAAAGCGAGACATGTCTTCTTGTTCTCGAGGAGAACAAGAAAAAAGACCAAGAAAAATGTTTCCTTTGCCTCAGAGCAGCAGGATTTCAGCTGCTGAGCTCATAGAGTCCATCCCCTGTGACCAAAGTCACACCCGCAAAGAAAACACAACAGCAACTCAGTGGTAGAGGAGGCTTTTTTTGGACTGATAGGAAGGAGGGGAAGATGTGGAAGACGCATCATACCAGTTTTCACATGTTCTTCCACCTTCCTCCAGACGATCCTCAAACTATCCATTACATAACACATCATTGGATGGACTTCCACCCTTAAAATAATCATCTCAATAAACATCTCTGCTTTTTCTCCGTAACAACAGCCCCACTAACCCTGACCAATCACATGAATCTCCTCAGACACACTGTGAGGAAACATTCTACCCGGGCAGTGAAAACCCCACCTAGACAACCTATGAAAACACAACGGTGTCATTTTGTTCTTGTGGCTGAGAAAGCATGAAGAAACGTCTCATTTCTACTGGAGTATCTATCAAGCTAGACGTCCTCCTTTGGTCCAGCTGACCAGCAGTGTGCAGTGCTAGGAGGAATAAAATGTACGGCTGAAAATCTATTGGTATTAACCCTTTTAGGACTACCATTATAAAGGTCCGAATGAGCATCTTTTTACATTTTTGGATGCTGCAGAGTCATT
>JAUZNJ010029970.1:0-15078 GCA_034780135.1 Jordanella pulchra
AGGATGTAGGCAATTTTACCAGAGGTGGCCAGCATCATGAAGAGATGATTTAGGCAAAAAAATCATTTTTGAAAAAATATGACTTAGGCAATTATTTTAAGAAGGTGACGATTTATTATGGGTAGAATATGACGCAATAAGTTCACGGTGAAAGTTCAATGTGTTAATCTTTGGGCAGGCCTTACTTCTCCTGGCTTACTCTCTCTGTAAAAGAAGACAACAAAGGTAATGGGAGTCTAAGATAATTTTTCATTTCATAAGCTATAGATCTGAATTTTTTATGGTAAAACACATTATCTGCAAACATTTTTTTTTCCCAGAGAATGCTCTAATTTTCATTTTATTTTGAATTTTAGGGTGACAGAAAATGATCAACAAGCTGATGAAAATGCCCCTCTCCTAAACGATTGATGGTCTCCTCCACACAACAAAGGGAATATTGGTGTTTTTATTCGACACAAGGGAAAACATTTGTTGCTTTTGTCTTGCAACAGAATTGTAATATTTTCTATGAGTGTTTTCATTGTGTTTTGCTGCATACAGACAACATGGAAGGTGTGTGTGCTTCCCAAGGTGCTGAGTCAAAGAGTGGAGCTATGATTACATACAGAAACATAGCCAAACTAAAGCATCCTCTTTGTAGTCCTGAGACTCTTTGCTGTAGCTTTCAGCAGCACATGACTTGGATTTCATGCTCAAGTAAAGCTTGTTAGGTAATAGGCTCTATTAACACATTCCTGGGAATATTAAAGAAACAAAAAAAAGAAATATATAAGATTGGTTAAACCTGGATTGAATGAAAAATGTTGCCATAAAACGGATCTCAGTTTTTGTCCGATTAAATATTATTATCATGGTTATCAATCCTGGCTATTTATTTTATGACCCACTAATCTACTTGAATTATTGTTCCAAATGGAACAAATATTTAAGTTCAGGAGAACTTCCATGTTTAGCTAAGGTTTTCTTGGTATTATTCTTATTCTTTAATGAATGCATGTCTCTCCCCCCCCCCATCGTGCATGAACCCTGTTCTTTGGCATAAAGTTTCAAATTCAAAGTCGACTCAGATTCTTACAAAGTGTACAATTATATTTACAGTGCTGTTATTCTGTTTCTGAATTTATACAAAAGCAACAAAAATGCAAATCTACTCCAAACAGTGCATATGAATAAACTTTCAAAATGAAGAAAAGTAAAAACAGTCCAAACCACCTGCTCTAATAAAGTGGGGCAGGGATCAACTTCTGTTTTTAATGAGTTCATTCATCAGGCTCAAAAGCACCGTTAGACTGGCCTGCAGGCCTCTTTGGTAGGGGTCTGCGGATTGGTTTGGCTCTTCTGCTTCTAGCCGAGCCCGAAACGTCCACGTCTGAGAAGGTTGTCTGAGTCAAAGCTGCTTCTGGTTTTTTCACTTTCTTTTTTCTTCTAGTTCTGAAAGTAAATGATGTTAAAATTACAAATCGAACTTAACTCTGATTTTTTTTTTTTATGTTGCATCTTCGCATTTCTACCCCCGTTTAATATAGAGAAACGGCGCTTAATGAATTTAGGAAGACTTAAGCAAAACAAGCCTCTTACTTGGCATCAGTCAGCTCTGGATCGGTGTCTGAAAACGTTGGCTCAGAGAGAAACCGGAGTTCTCCAGAAGAACTAACTGCAGCAGATACCTTGAAAATGTTAGTATGAAAAACAAGTAACCAAGAGGGGCAAGAAAAAGAAAAAAAAACACCAGTTAGTTACCAAAAGATCCCCAACAAATATACTTCCAGCATGCATTAGACTCATGCAGTTATTCAAATAAAGGAGTGAGCTGCTCAGTACAAAAAACTGATTTTGTGTAAAATTTCTTATATATATCCAGGTTACAATAAAGTGGCAAAAAACAACTTTACTAAACCAAATCTTAATTGCTCCATAAATCTATTCTACTTTGATACCAACCAAATCTGATATGAACTACAGGTTGAAATAAACGTTAAAGTCTAAGGCGATAATGATCCTTAAAGATGGAAAATAAAGCTTGAATGATAAACATAAGAGAAGGAAAGGTTTAGTTCTAAGCCTTGTTTCCACAAAATGCAACGAACTGAACTTAAGATCAGAATGCCACTTAAACATGTAAAGCACAAAAATAAAGCAAAGGGTAATCCAGTTTGACAAAGCATTTTCAAGCAATTCTTTAATCATACAACCCAACTAATGTAGAATGAGATTTCTGTTATCCTGGCTTCTTACCCTTGTGGGTGTTGACCTTTCAGGCTTTTCCAATGAAGCTGGTTCTCGCTCTGCAGACTCTTCATTAAACTCATCTGCAAAAAACAACAATAAATAAGGTTTAGAAACAATATCAGTATAATAATACTTAACCACCCCCCCCAAAATGTGGGACTCTTACTTTGATCTACAACATAAGAAGCAAGGAAATATCCCTGCAGCCCGTTGACCAGGCATCCAAACCACCAGGTGTCGTTGTCTTTGTATAGTACTTGGATCACGTCGCCGCGCCGGATGGTCAGTTCATCAGATCGGTTTGCTCTGTAGTCATAGAGGGAAACAACCTGGAAAAGAAAGGCGAAACAGTTTATAGAAGAGGTGGCAGGAGGGGAGCTCAGTGTTACACTGGAAACTTACTGTTTGTTGAACAGGAGCAGGATCTGGGTCATAAAAACCTGAAGAAGTTTGATCAGGGAGTGTCTATTGTAGAAAGAAAAAAATAACGTTAAACCAATGATCATATTTTATACTTTAGACCATTTTGTGAAGAGAACCTGACTGAAAAAGGACAACAAGCTCACAGGGCTTACAGTGTGTAGTTTTAAAGATGAGGCTCCTTTTAGCCTCCGATTGATTGGACTGAAGCCTCCTACAAACAAAACAAGGGTCAGTGAAAGAAAAAGCAAAATCCTGCCTACTAATACCAGCTTTCTCTCTGCTGTATAGTTCATCCCCCTTCATTGCTGTTACCACAGATATCACATCAGCATTAATATTTTTTTGTAATATTCGCATAAAGAAACCACTTTGAATTTGAGATCCAGACTAAAAATAACACAACTTCCTTGGGGTAACCAGGCTATGTGCAATTTGGACATGTGTCACAGCTCCAAACGGAGCACATGCCAATCTCTGTGTCGGGTTATTGCTAAATAATAATGTCATATGACTGTGTGAGTCCTCTGTGAAAACGACCTCACGTGGCAATTTAAGCCTGAAATAAAAGGTTGGTTTTGATTACAACAATTAGTTGGGTAGTGAACTGAACAATACACTCACGGCTTTGTGTGTTAAGCGCTGCTTGTGGGATTAGCTGGTCTGACAAGGAACCAGATAGCTGCAGCTTGGAGTGGGGTGAGAGCAGAGACGGAGGAAGTAGTGAGGGATTTAGTCCTGTCTGGGACAAAAAGTAAAGGTGATTTGCAGTGCAAATAAAATGTTTCACTGTGCCAGGTATTAACCTTTAAGTATAACCAGTGCAGCTCATTTAGAAAGTCTTGAAAATCTAGAGTTTTTGTTACTTATTTTAAAAAGTGAAATTTATTCTTATATTCACACATAAAATGTTTGTCTAACTGAAATGTTTCGAGTCTATTTCTTCTAATTCATTGTTTCAGAAAATGTAAATATTATAAAAATGTATTTATAAAATAGTCATAGAAATATAAGTGGAAGGAAAAAGTAAATTAGGAAAATGCACAGCAGTAGAAAGAACAACCAAACACAAGAATCTGGGTGGCTTAAAGTCCAGAGTGAAGTTTTCTAGTCAGTGGTGGTTTTTGATGCCATGTCATTTACTCCTGTTGATCCAGTTTTTCACATTTCAGTATTTTTTCCCCACACGACTCGGCATCAACCCAAACTGTCAACTCTACTAAAAGCCGTTCAAAGACCATGATGTTGCTGTGTTTCTCTGACCAGACAATATTCTCTTGCTGTAATCATGCAGGATGAGCCTCAACCAAGAAACAGACCTAATTTCAATACAATACATTTCAAATATTATACATTGGTGTTATCTAACATTTTATTATTTCAGATTCTAAATTTGGGGTATAGAATTTCTAAGTTATGATTATCAAAACTAAAATAAAAGATTGAAATATGTCACTTATACATCCACATAATCATTTTTACCTTTTGAAATAAACAGCAAAAAATACACAACCTTTTAATGACATTTCTTTTTAGCAATTTTTGTACATATAAAATAATTATCACAAAGCTGGAATTTTCTTGTATCTCTAAGGTTAAAGTAACAACAAAGAAAATCACAGCAATGACTTAAATGATTATAGATATTTTGCTTTATATAGTTGATTTTTTTTTCAGAATTTAAAATATCAGCTAACTGCAGCAAAATAAAGGTAAATGTTATAAGACTCACTGTGCCAACATCAGATGTAAAGCTCCTGCCAGTTTGACTCATGGCCACATTGTCTGCAAACAAGAATCAAGATATAACAGAAAACTATATATGGAGCTATATATTCTGTTAGTTGTAAATGAAGTTTCTTCGGGAGTAACAACATACCTTGATCAAAGCTGAGCCCACTAGCTGAAGATCTTCGATGTGGTTCCTGCATGTGGGATGAAAAGTAGAGCTGTTGTTCAAGTGATTATAAAAAAGGGCAATAACTGATATTTAGAACATTAACTTATATCGAAATCCCATCTGGGTTATAAAAGAGGCTCTCTTACAAGAACCGAATCCAGCTGTTGTTTAACAGACTGCATTTTCAGGGCTAGTCTAGCTGTCTGGGCAAACTGATCCATGGCTGAAGGAGTCGGCGTATCCTGCAGCATCACCGAGTCAGGAGTATTTCGGACGGTTTTGGTATCTAGAGAAGCCGATCTGCTCAATGCCTTCACGTTGTGCATCTCCAGCTGGGAAACTGAAGAACAAGGTAAACACACTAATTTGACAAATAATCCATCTAAGCTCTCTGAGACAGCTAATTTCAATTATTCAAAGTCACACAAAATCAGGCATATATTTTTTCTACATATTTTGTCACTTTACAACCACAATTTCTAATGTATCTTTCATATGACAAATAAAATTGAATAAAAATCAGGAATTAAATGAAAGCAGTCTAAAGAAACCCTCTGATTAGTAGACAGAGGAGTTTTAACCTGAGCCTAAACGATGCTCAGCTGCCCTGCTAACACTACAGAGCTTTTGTAGAGAACAATAAGTAGGAAAATGAAGATTACCCAAGAAACCAGACATGGATTTGTGAAGAGGTTCAAAGCAGGGCTAAGATTGAAAACAACATCCTTACATCTGAGAATGGTTGGTACCATCACTAAGAAAACTGAAGCACAACTGAAACCAACCGTTGACAAAGAGTTTCAGCCACATTTTTGCCCCAAAACGAAACAAAGTGGTCAAAACTCGAACTTTTACTTTTTTCTCTCTTAATCCATTAATCACCCAGAATCCTTTTCACATCTTAGAAACAACTTTTATAACAATTTATTATTACAGTTTTTAACAACTGGACTTTTAAAAATTCACATCTTTATAAACTATATATTATTAACAACATAATTCATTTTTTTTTAGCCACGAGCCCAGCTGTGAAAACAGAGTGAAACTAGAGTCAAACCGGCAGGTGGTGCTGTTGTCCCATTTAGTAGATTTATCTACCAAGTCCCTATTTTAGCTGTAAAACAACAACAAACAAAAAAGCAAGGCTTTTCTTTCATCCTCTCAGTTATGCCTTGGGTCTGCCCCACTATTGGAGAAAAACACACATTCCCACCAATAAAAAGGGTGGTCACAGCAACAGGGGAAGCTTTATCTCAGCAGGCACAGAATCTCTTATGAGACATGACAACTGATGCTCACAGCTGCTCTCCATCCAGTCTGCTTGAGCCTAAAGATGCTGTAGGGAGCTTTGAGAAAACGGTGCACTCCATGCAGGTCCCTCCTCCCTGCTCTCTGCTGTGCTGCAGCCCTCGCCCCACAGCAGAGCCTGCAGGTTAGCAAGCAGGGCAACCAATGATGGATAAACAGCTATGGTACATTGACAGGTAGAGAACAAACATCAATGCTTTACATTGACACACAGCTGCTTGAGTAGTACATGCTGCATGATGGAGGACTGTGAGGAGCAAGTACACCAGTGTGACTGGCACTGCCGATTGAGACTTTCTCACCTGGAGTGAGGTGTTAAGAGCCCTGGGAGGAGGGGAAAAATATGATTAATGGGTCTAAATGTTACTTTCAGGACAAAGGGACAGTTTAACTAATGTGTAAAACTTACTTTTTTTAGTTGTTTTTTTTACTGAACCTTTAAACTAGTTTGTAAAGTAGAATCTGGAACCAATTTAGTTTCCAGATGTGCAAAGCTTGCAGCTGTTAATGCAGTAAATGTTCAGTCTACTACTGACTGGAGGGGTCTTAGAAACCAATGGACACACACACTTTTTTTTTTTGAAGTCCATAATCCTCATGACATTTGTCATTTTCTCTTCTGCATAAGTCCGTCACATAAAAATCCAAATGAAACACGCTGCATTTAGTGGTCATAACATGAGAACAAAGAATACATTTCAAATGAGCTTTTATAAAGTAAAACATTGCTTAAAAAAATAATTCTAGACTACTTGTCAAAAACACAAACCTTTGCGATCGTACAGGTACACATGCACAGGCTGGCTCTGACCGAAAGCACAGAAAGCTACCATGTTCTCATGAGGATGGAAGGAGATGTCATGGAGAGCAGTGCGGTAACAAAGCTCTGAGTATACTGCAAGCTGGTCTCCTGGGAATTCCAAAAGAAAAAAAAATTAGTTAAAAAGCAGATGACCTTATAGTAGATTTTTTCCCCCCAAAAATTGTAACCTGTGTCGGTATTCCAGACGTACGCCATCCCATCCTCACTACCAGAGAAGATGAAATTTCCACACGGTGTGAAAGTGCTGTATATTCTCTCTCTGTAGTTTGTTGCACCCATGTACTTCTTGATGGCCAAACTGAAAAGGGGACCAGTTTAATACAGAGAATTACTCACAAATAAAAAAAATATAAAAAAACATGAAATGCTACCTTTTTGAAACCTGTTAAAAGAAACTGATAAATGTCTTGTGTGATCTTTGACAACCTTCAGTCACTTACATCCTTAAATCCATCATCCTGAGAACGCTATCTTTGGCGTGGATGAGCAGACACCGCCCGTTGGGATGGAGCTGCAGCATGTTGATAGGGATACCACTAAGGTCGCTCTCATCTATTTTCTGTCAATACCCAAAAACAGAACAAAACATCTTTGTTTCTTTGTACATAATAACTCACCATGGTTCAACAAATCTTGACCATATTGTATAATCTTTTACAATAATATCAAACTCCGGTACCATTTCTATGGACCAGTTATGGCATGGATGTTGGTGTTGTTTGCGGGGATTTATGGAAGTTTTCCACACAATGATGATGCCAGTGTTGTCTGCAGAAAACATTCTTCTTCCTATTGATATCAAATGTATATATAAGAAAACAGATGGTTATAAATGGAATAAAACCTTTAAAGGCAACCTTTAAATAATTTGGAATAACTAATAGGGCATAAAGAATAGTTGCCTTTGCAAGACATTTGTTGCCCCCCCCAGTCTCTTTTTTAAAAGTTAACTTAAAAGTCAATCACTTCCTGATTATGAAATAGCATTTATTATGTTACAATGCTCAGGGTGGTAATTCTATTATTTCTTTTATATATATACAAAATTTAGCAATGATTCAACAAACAGTGGAAATATTGGTTATTCCTGCATCTAAAACATTCTAGACACAATATATGATTAACAGGTTATTTAATGTAGTCAATACATTTTGAAATATTCTAGCTAAAGAACTTTTACTTACTCCCTTGGCAGTTTTTTTTTTCTCAAAACCTGAATCCTATGATCAAATTTACCAATGTTTGGCTTATTTCAAGTAGCCAAATGCACAACTCAGTGCTATCCCACCAGTAAAGGGGGACCCAAAGTAAATATTACAAACTTTGCCATGATTGCTAGATCGCATAAACAAATACTTCTTAACTCCTGCTGAAATAAAAGAGGCGTCATACATTAGCATTGGTTTGCTTTGCTTGCAAGTTCAGACATACCTTCAGAGTCGAAACACACGGTGTTGATGAAGCTGCTGTGAGCCTCAAACTCCTGCAGCATCTGTCCGTTCACATCTTCCACATCAAGCTTCCACACTCGTATGAGGCAGTCATAGCTCCCGGTCACCACGAGGTTCTGGGCACCGGGATGATACCGAGCACAGTATACGAAGGATGGGTGAGGCAGCACCTTCTGGGCACTTTCTAGAAGCCTTTCTACATTCCACTCTCTGAGAAAGAACAGAATGTAAAGGACAAAAACACCAATAGTATCTCTATATGTCCTGTTTGTCCCTTTTATTTAAACAAGAAACCTAGACTTACCTGACAGTTCCATCTGAGGAGGCAGACAACAGGCTTTTATCATCTCTGGACCAGCAGAGATCATACACAATTTTCAGATGACCGTTGAAAGCAAACAGTACCTTACCAGAGGGGATCTCATACACTGAAAAAATGACAGGGGGTCTTTTACAATGTATTCAATCTGTTCTCTTTATGCATAAACATCGGAGACGACTGTGTCTCAGAAATGTAAAAAGACTAAAGATATGCTGGGAAATGAAGGTGGGAATGAAAGCAGTTACAGTAGCTTTGTACAAGTGAGCATTGCTTACCAACAACAGGGAAGGCATCTCTGTCAGCACAGGCAGCAGCCAGCATGGTTCCAGTAGGAGAAAACAGCACCGTGAAACATCCCATCTTACCACCCCGGAAAGCTAAAATGTGTTTGTTAGGAATCCGACAGATCTGGAACAGAGAAACTTTTGTAACTTGGATTTCTTGAATAATCAGGGAATTTATGACGCTAAATGTTTTCAATTGTTTTTTGTTGTTGTTTTACACCTAATGCTTTTGGTGTCATATAACAAACATCACTAACGTTTTAACGCATTATTTTTCCAACATTTTGTTCCATTACAACCACAAACTTCAAGTTTTTTTTTTTTTTTTCCCCCCCGTTTGGCCATTTTGTGTGACAGCTGAAGCACATAAGTGGAAAGTGGAAACGGAGCACATCACATCCACCTCAACACAGTCCAACCTGGGGATGGCAGCATCATGATATGGGGATTCTGTTTATTGGTCGGCGTAGAAGAGAAATGCATGGAGGTAAACACAGCTGCTAAAGACTTAAGCTTGAGATAGAGTTTCAGTGGAATAACCAACATAAAAATAACAGCAGAGCTATTCTGGTATATAGTCCATATTTTTATTTGTTAGAAGGGCCCATTAAAAGCACAGAGCCCGTTTAATTAAGAATTTGTAGTAAGAATTAAAAACTAATGTTCAGAGAGATTTTTTTTTATCTGATCTCACCGATAGGTTTAGCAAACACAAAATGCTAAAGGTTTGAGTTTCCAAAAGTAAAATCAGACGTAGACCCATGCTATAAGAACTAGCAACTTTAGGAGTAGCAAAGAATGGTTTGATACTATACATTTTAATTTGTACAAAACATCTGAAACAAACAAATGTAGAATTTTCTTCTAACTTAAAATGATGAGGCTCGGTTGTGCCGTATTTTATATATTATATATTGTAAGAACACATATTGTCACTTTTATGTTGTAACATGATCAAATATGAAAAGCTTTGAATACTTTTGCAGGGATCAGGAAGTATTTTACAGAATGCGTTCAGTCATGTCAAGAAAGCTCACAGAGATAAAATCAATATATCCTAAAGGAAACTTGAGAAACCTATTTTCATATGAATTTTTTATACACTAATAAATGTTGGTATGCAACTACCTGCCCAGGCAGTCGGCTCCATCTCAAGATGGGCTGCTTGTTTTCAGTAGGGTGTGTCAGGCTTCTCTTGGTAATTTCGTTTTGCAGTTCACTATAGGAGGTACTGCCTCTCTCCTCCTGCAATGCCATCATAGACCGGATACCGGGGTCCACCTAAGGAACAGAAGAAGAAAGCCTAACAAAATGAAGTACTGACTTAACCAACTTAATGATAAAAATCAAATATAGAAATTAGGAAAATACAAAAATGTGTTAAAAATTACATAAAAACAAACTTACGTGCTCTGGAGGTTTAATTCCTTTCACAGTGACATAGAGCGTGGATGCATATTTGGTTCTTGGATACTTCCTCCACCACTCAAACACCTCGATTGTTTTCGGCTGTCTTTTTGCCCGATGTGGAGGACAGAAGAGCTGAAGGCGAAGTTTACTCTCAATATTCAGAATCCCGTTTGCGCCAACGAGCTGAGGGTTGGAGGAAACTCAGAGAAGTCCTAAAAATGCCCGATTACGACTGTTTATTTGCTGATTTTTAATGACGAAGATTTTACCTTAAGAAACGCCCAGGCAATCTTTCGAAACCCTCGCTCATCATTGTTGGCTTTTGCCTCCTCCATAGTCATAAAATCAAGGATCTTAACAAAATAGAAAAAAGACCCATTAAATATTGCACAAAAAAAAATCAGTATAGGAGGTAAGTTGTAGATGAAAATATTGCATACTTCAAAGAACAGCATAACTCTGGGGGCTGCATCTGATTGCTGAACAAAGTAACCAAATCTTTCATTGAATATGATCTGTTCCTGCCACTCGGGGATAGTGGATTTGTTCTTCTTGAAGTCAAATGGCTGTGTCATGATTGGCAGGATATGGTCCACATTTTCTCTTTCATAAAATGAAGATACATGACGATGGCTTTGGAAGACAAAGGAACAGTTTGACTAAAAGCATTCGAATAAACAGAAACTAAAGCAAGCTTAAATCATGTAGAGTCTGAGAAAGTTGCTTCTCACCAGTCCTCTTTCTTCACATACTGCCCTGTGGTTTCATCAACAATATGGATCTTCACCATGGGGTGTGAGATCACCAAGTCTGTCTTGAGACGATCCGTTCTGTGAATAAACACTCCCAGAACAAGACCGTCATCAAAGGTCTGTTTATCTGAGTCTTCCAGCTCTGCCTCACTCTTCTCTTTGACGTCTGAAAGATTGAAAAAAAAAAAAAAGTCAGACAGGAGTTTCATCAGAATTGACATATGTTTGCATTTTGAAATAACTAACACTCCGACCTGAATCAATATGCTTTTTCTTCTTCTTTTTCTTCTTTCCTTTTGATTCATTTTCAGTATCAGCCTCTTGGGCCACGTCTTCCCCTTCATCTCTAACAGTAGAAAAAGGACTGATTTCAAAATGCTGCTTAAGCTGAGATATTTTGTTCTTTTATATTTGAGAAAGCCACATAATAGAAACCATAAGACACACCCTTCATCTGATTCAGTGGTAACAGATTTGAGCTTCTTCTTCTTCTTCTTCTTTTTCCCACTATTGTTATCCAGGGTAATATTTTGCGAAACACTGCCGTCGTCGTCCTCTTTGATCCTCGTGGTCCTCTCTTCTTCCTGTGCTATTTGCTTCTGGTATTCATGCAGCAGTTTATCTTCCGCATCCTCCACCCTGTTCTCCACTGTAACCTTTGTGTTATCTTTGCTTTTTCCTTTCTTACTTTTCAGTTTAGGTTCTTTTTCACCACAAGCATCTTCTGAATCTATAGTATGTCCTGGCTTGGGAGGATCTCTGTCCCTTTGGGTTTTATTTGCAGTGTTTTTACGTACAGGTAGGGGAGGAAGGTCCCTCCTGCTTTTCCTCTTTGCTTTCGATGTTTTTCCCTCCTCTTGGCTTATGCTGGTGTTGACTTCAAGATTTTCTGCTTCTTCATTTTCTGCATCTTTATTCTTTGTGTAATGTGGGCTATCCTCTTTGGAATGGTGCATGTTCTGCAGAACAGTCTCATTGTCTTCTGTGTCATTTTCCACGTTGAATTTTTTCCTCAGATTCTTAAGCTGAAAAAAACAGAAAGAGAACAACAAGATTATAATAATCTTTGTTTTCCTTTAATAAGAATTATTTCCATTAAACTGTTTTGCCTAAAAGAGGTTAAACTATGTCTGAGTTCCACTTGATTCAGACAAACATCTTTGTCTTTCTCTTGTCAATACATATTGGATCAAATGTCTCTCAGAAAGGTGCATCATAAGAACATGTTTTTATAGACAGTGTTCCAGGTGTCATTTTACTAAAAAATTGGTGAATATAGTAAAAGATAAACATTGACTAAGCAGCTATTAAGCAAGAAAAAAAGATCCAAGCTTAACTAAAATTTGAAACATCCAATATGGACAAGCCATATTCATTTGAAAGAAAGGTTTGATTGTCAAACTGGAAAAGTTAGCGCTATTTAGCCAAAAGAAAAACAATTTAGACAAAAAAAAATTGTTTGGACTTGCTAATGTGGAAAGGATTGCTAAAACATTTTGCTGTCTTGCATAGTGGTTGAAGTAACCTGCTTAGCTTCTCATCGTTGCAAAAGAAGAATGACCAAATATCCCGACTGGGTTATACAGGGACCTTTAGACAAAAAGTCTGCTGCAAGGCTCTAAAGGAAATGTCCTGAATGTTACACAGGGTCTTTGTATATATTTCATCCTGCATGTAATAACCTGTGTAATTTAGAGATGTATCACACTGGTTTTTGTCACACAGTGATAACATTGAATGTCACTGAAAATGTCTGTCGTTTATCCAATAATGTGTGTGTATAATGTATTGTGTACCACAATAGTTTCCGTGGCTTCAGTCTTCTCCTTCTTGGACTTTTTCTTGTCTGATTCTGAGTATTTCTTGAAAACTTCATTAAATCTTTGCCGGGTGTTTGCCCGCTCTTCACTCACACCTAGAAAAATATACATAATCTTTAACAGGGGTTGTTATCTCCACCTTATCCTACAAAATAATGTGTAACAACTGAACTTAAATATTCAACATTATTCCCAGTTCTAATTTCACTTCACTTTTATTTTCGAGTAAACCTAATAAAAAAATATTAGAGTAAAAGTTTGAACGCAAGACGTTATTTATTTTTCAGAACAACTTTGTAATCATGTAACGTGATAAATATACTGAACAATCATCACTTTTATGGTTAAAATAGACAACGCAGGTGGACACATGAATAATATAAATTTACTAAATGGAGTTTCATACATTGATCGATCCATAATTGCTAAACTTCCATTAAGAGTTTAATATCAAAACAGTAACAGAAAAGAAACTTACCAGTTGGCATTATTATACACTGTGATGTTTCTCATTCTTAGTGCAAAAAGAAAAAAGGAAAAATGAAAGTCTTCCTTCACAAAGGACCAACGTCGATGTTGTTCTTTTTGGGCGTTTCATTGCCATAAAGTAAATCAAAAGAAAATCAAAGGGAAAAATTGCTTATATTTTACGTGTTAAATGTTAGACTAGGTCAGGCTCAATTAAATAAAAAAGTAAAAACAAGTTAACCAGGAAGGTTGGCTAATTAAGCGGCTAGTTTACCAAGTGCTAGCTCGCCTTGCTAATCTAACGCAGCAATATTTGTATTCTAAAACAAACTTCTGAGCCTCAATATTAACAAAACTCACTTGTATTTATTTAAAACGATGTTAGTGTTAGCTACACTTATACAATGATGTAAATCTGGAGCACATTGTACTCCACTTCCACGGCGACGCTGAGACGGTTTCCAAGTCAACAGGGAACGTGAGGGCGGAGCAAAAGAATAAACAAACCAGAACCAACCAATAATGTGTAAGGACATAAACACGTGGTTACGCATTGAGTGTAACGTTGAAATGATCCGGCTACGGACATCCCTTTTTAATCCCCAATGTTTCTTATACTCAGCAGCAGCAGTTTCGCCAATTTGCTGTTCGCGAGTTATTTGCCCATATTCCTAAAAAAACGAGCTTATTCTCTGTCAGCAATAAATTAACAAGTCATTCGAATGCATGTCTGTTTAGCGCACATATTCGTGAGCCGGAAGAAAATGCAGAAATGAAAAACCGACAGTTCCTCCGCGCCCCTTTGCCACTTGGAAAACCCGTCCTGCTGGAAGGAGGTTCCGACTGAGTGGAACTGTGCTGAGATGTTTTTAAATAGCTAAATATTTACTATGCTTTTTAATTCAGATTTAAAAACCACCTACCATAAGAGATTACATTAAAAACTAGAGAATGGAGCCATGTCACTGTTAAAAATAACGATGCTGGAAAGACTGAAGACCATTAAGAAGGAAAAAGAAAGAAATTTATCAATGAAATTAACAAAAGAAGGACATCACATTAGAGATAGACAATTTAAAACCTTATTCCAATAGTGATAAAACACTTGAGTTATTGTCAGGTTTAGCTGCTGTTCACAGTTTATAGCTCTCAGGTTGAAGAAGACTAACTCTTAAGAGTGATACACTGAAAAAAGTCAAACATTGCTGCTCATCATTCAAGATGTGCTTTTATTGTTGTTTTTGCAATCAGCTTAAGCTAAGAAATTAAGTTTTTTTGTACAATCTAACTAATACAGACAGAAAAGCGGTCCTACCTATATGCATACGTGGGTTCCCTTTAGATACTCCAGCTTCCTCTCAAAGTCCAAAAACATGGTTGTTAGGATAATTGGCATCTCTAAATTGTCTTTAAATGTGAGTGTGTGTACATATTTATATGTCTCTCTCTGCTGCCCATGGGCAGTTAAAGGCAGGGGCCAACAAGGGCCAGTGCCCCTGTAGAACTGGTCCTGGCCCTGTTAAGTCCCCTGTACTGAAGACATAATACTTAAATAAAATTCTAACAATGTTATACTGGAACAGATCTGTTTTAGTTATGATTTTAAAATTAAGGTTATAGTTTCAGTTATATTTAGATAGAATCACAGTTTTCATCTGTTAAATGTTATCTGAACCATCTGAAAAATATACATACTCTTATTTGTTACAGCCGAATGTATTAGTTTTATTTAAGTTCTAATTTTGATTTGATTAAAACTTATAATTTCCATTTACAATACCGTGTTTCCCCGATGGTAAGACACCCCCGACTGTAAGACGTATCGGGGGTTTCAGGGGGGTCGGCTAATATAAGCCGTACCCCAAAAGTAAGACATATGTCTTACTTT
>JAUZNJ010029971.1:0-15077 GCA_034780135.1 Jordanella pulchra
CAAAACAATGCTATTTACTGCTTTTTACAAAGAAGTACAGTTCATATTATGCAGAATTGAGATCAGCCTTTTGGCCGGCCCTCCACAATATTTTCTGTTTCTCATGTGGCCCCATGGAAAAAATAATTGCCCACCCCTGCTCTAACCTTAAGTAGGCCTATTAGCATACTTAGATATTGAATGATTTTGTATTTTGAACTTTAGGGCACGTGTCTAAGGAATAGGATGTGAAATAAGATCTGTTCTATTCACAATTCCTTTGTGTTCTGTCACCCATTAGGGGACCTCAGTGCCATGTGGGATTTATGGCTGACTGTTTTACAGCATTGAGAAGGATTCAGATAAGGTATATTTACAATGATAATCTTTCCTCAGTATGTTTCTAAAAACTGTGAGGAGAAAAAAATAGGATCTGGAAAATGTCTAAGGAAGAGCTTCAAGCTTTTAGGTTATGAGTTTGGATACTGGGAGTCAAACCAATTGCAGATCACATCACCTGCAAAGATCTTTGTATCAAATAAAACATTTTATTTCATCTTACTGATCCAGTTCTTATGCATCTCATCAACAAACATGCTGAAAACGTAGGAAATGTTTCCAACATTGCTTGGTCTCTCCAATGTACAGGCCTGTGCCTTCTTGACTACTGAACAGCATAAACCACACTTTCAAGCTCTTTTTGCTGCACGAGGGACTGATGCACTTCACAAACCACATGGCCTTCTGAGTATATATACTGAAAACAGTTGGATTAGGACTAAGCTAATTTAAAATCCAATGGCTCTAGTTTTTATCTCAGCAGAATTAGGTTACTATGTGACCCATCGCACAGGGTTAGGTTTGGATACTTTGAATCTGTGAGAGTTCACTTTATTCTGACTTCCAATTCAAAGTAGAATAAAAACCCAGTGATATCTGATCAGGTTGCGTCTAGCTGAACAAAGCAGTTGGTGAAGAATTATGCCACTTCTGTCATCAACCCAACCGATTGACTGAAACTTTACCCCAATATTTGCTCTAATTATCCCAACCTAAGTAGTCAAATCTGCTCCTGGTGCCTGTTGGACTCTGGCAGGGCTGCCCTCTGTCACCAGTCCTGTTCATAAGCTTTATGGAAAAGATTTCTAGGTAAAGCAAAGGGGCCGGGGGGGTTCAGGGACCAGCAACCAGTAGATCTCCAGGACAGTTTAAGTATCTTAGGGTCCTGTTCATGAGTGAGGGTAGAATGGAGCGGGAGATCGATGGACGGATCGATGCGGCTGCTGCTATAATGCAGACACTACACAAGTGTGTTGTGGTAAAAAGAGAGCTAAGCAAAAAGGCAAGGCTCTCAATTTATCAGATGGTCTACATTCCTGCCCTCACCTATGGTCATGAAATCTGGATCATGACCAAAAGAACAAGATCGAGGATACAAGCTTTCTCTGCAGGGTATCTGGGCTCTCACTTAGAGTTAGGGTGAGGAGCTCGGTCACCTGGGAGAGGCTCAGAGTAGAGCCGCTTCTCCTCCACATCAAAAGGATTTAGAGTAGGTGGCTCAGGCATCTTTTTCGGATCCCCATTGCTATGTCTTTCTCAAATGGCATAACATGTCCAACTGGGAGGAGGCCAAGGGGAAAACCCAGAACAATCTGGAAGGACTATGTCTCTTGGCTGGCCTGGAATCGCCTCAGGCTTCCCCAAGTCAAGCTGAAGGAGGTGTCTGAGGGAAGCCTGGGAGTCTCTGCTGAGATTGTTTTTCCTTATCCTGTTTAGAGGGATGAAGTTATTAGTCAGTTTGAATTCAGAAGGCAGAATCATAGTGTTTAATGGGATTGAGTCGCCTTTTTGGAAGATGCTGTTGTGTATAATAACTTTTTTTTTGTTGCCCTGTCAAGTCAGAATAAAGTCTACTCCTTTCCATATACATCTTTCTGTTTCACACCCCAGAGAGAACATTTCTGTAGCATCTCTGCAAGTCAAGCAAGACATTAAAGCATTGATATAAATGGGTCTTTCAAATTGATGACGAAATGGAGCGTATGGCCTTGATGTACTCTTAATCTTTTTTTAAACCCAAATGCTGAAGACGTGACTCAAGAAAAACACATTTTTTATTATTAAGAATCCATTAAAATAGACATTCATACAGGATGTGTGCAAAGGTGTTACTTGTACAGGAAACAAAACTTCTTGCTGTCATCTGTCACATTCTAAAGTTTGATTAAAGGGCACACAACAAGCAACTTGTAAAGTATTTATAACTTGCTCAGCATTTAAAAACACAGAGGAAGACGTAATCTGAGCAGAATTGGGATACAAATAGAGATCATCATAATAAAAAAAAAAGCCCAACTTCCAGCAGCATTGTGCACATAAAGACCACATTTTGTCTTGAGGTGTGGCACAGGAGGAGATTTGAAAACACACTGCTGTCCACCAAAATAGAGCAATGTTCAGCTCCTTTGGTTGTGGATGATATCGAGAACACAGTTGATAGTCTGCGGTGAAGACACATTTGAAGCCATCCATTTTCTTCCAGCTATGCATCAGGGTCTCAGTAGAGCTAGTGCCTATACCCCACAGTCTATGGATGAAACATAGGGTACACCCTCGCAGGGCAGAGTCCTCAATTAACCTAATGCCGATTAATTAACCTAACGGTCATGTTTTTAGACTGTGGGAGGAAACCAGAGTACCCAGAGAGAACACACGCATGTACAGGGAGAATATGCAAGGTTCATGCAGAAAAACCCCAGCCCCTCTATACAACTATGGCAACTACTGTATGGTCAGCCCAGGATCCTCTGAAAAGCCTGTTGATTCTTTATAAGTGACCAAAAATGATATAATACAGTAAAATCAGTGAAACAATTGTCTTATTTTAGTTTCTGCTGAAAGCTTTAATACTCGCTGAATCTGTTTATGTTGTGTCAAACCGTAACCAATTGGTCCTGTGATTTACTGAAACAAAGAGCTACAACACTGTACAGAGGGAGAGAAGAGTGGTAATCATATGCATCCAGCCCTCTTTTACTATGACACAATGTAAACAAACAGCATTAAAAAGATATGTTTATTAAGCCTTTCAAAGTCAGTTCTATACATTTAGATTATTAATAATTGCCTTCAGCACTACAGAGTATATTTTTTTAATGTAATTGTGACAGTGTGGTCCTGTCACTATGCCTCCGACTGACCATACACCCTGGCGACCTGGTCAGGACGATATCCCTTTCACTGACTGGTCAGGGTGCATGATTTTCCCCTGAAAGTCTGTGGGGTGGAGTCCGGCCAAGGTGACGTAGTGTACTCTGCCACAGATTTGGTGTTTTCTTCCAGCAAGGTAGAAAAGTCTTTAAAGTGAGGTCCCCTCTCCGTATGGTTGCTGATGTATCATCCCACCTCTGAAGGTGAAAGTGGGTGTTTTTATATGTTGAATTTCTTCGGTGGAATAAAAGACCCACTCTGAAGCCGTTTTTGCTCTGTCTTTTATGCGATTACTGCTTGGTTCCTTACAATTACATTAAAGTTATCTGTTTGTTACAAAAATGAGAAAACATTTAAGTTTAAAATAGAGTACAAGCCCAGTTTTAAGTTAAAAAAATGATTTCCTACCAACCTATTTTTTTCCATGCTTACAAAAAGTGCCATGGAGGACTTAGAAAATGGTTTTAAAAAGTTTCCTAAATAAAAAGCGAATGTTAAATGAAGTTTAACATTTTTTATCACCTCAGTTCTAAGCAGTCTTAACCGTTTTTTCAATTTTTTTGCCAAAGGTTTGAATGTCTTTTACATCTGAAATGTTTTCTTCCACAATTGTCCTTAATTTTCACATCTATTCTTACCAGCTTCTCTGTTTCAGCTGTTTGTTCTCTTCTAAACACTTCCACAGTGGTTTATATCTAGTTATAAAGGCTATTTTTTTCTCTCATTTACTCCAAGGACATTTTCTTCATGTTACTTTACTTTGACTAGATTTCTAAGAAGTTACACTTACTTACACCTAGTAAAGTTTTATCCCTCAAAGATATTTGTACTACATTACCTCATTGTATTAGTGTTTCAATTCACACCTTCACAAATTCCTTTCTTTTGCAGCAAACTTTACATTTTAGTTATTAGAATAAATGTGGTGACAGATTAAAGGATTAAAATATTTCATGTTGCAGTTGCAAGCATTCGATTTTATTCCACTTCACAAAAAACATGCAGCACTGTTGGATTTATAAGTTACAAATTAATAGAAAAAAATGCTAAAAAGCTTATAAGCGGCTTTAATGATTAAAAAAAATAAACTTTCTTGTATGTGCCAATGACTGAATAAATGTTCCCAGATTTCAAGCAACACGTTGATTCTTTACTATATTTTTACTCTCATAAAGATTAAACATAGTCCAAGCATTTACCCTCTGAGATATAAGATTTAAAAAATCAATAAGACATTAGGTTGCAAGGAGACGGGAGAAAAATGGGAAGTTAATAAAAAAGCTTGAAAGGTAAAGTTTCATCTTTAAAAAGGAAAAACAGCTCTGATTTAAAAAAAAAAAAAAAAACATGATTAAGTTAACAGGTGTAGAAAAAATCAGAACATAGTTTGGTATGGAATCAGTATTCACCTTAGAAGGAGAAATACCTGGATACAGAAAGAACAAAAACCTATTTACATTCACTTTTGCATCTAAATTTCTATAACAGGTCAAATAGGCCACCATAGCAAAGCTTAGCCGCTTATAAGGAGTACAAATCCTTCATATTATAAAACTCAATATTTTACCAGTAAGCTGTTGGCGGTTTATTGTTGCAGAATAAAACTAAACAGTCAATCCTGACGGCTAACCAACTTACAGCTTCATAATTTGTGTTTCTCAACCCTTGTAGTTGTTTAGAGTAATTTACTCTGAGATTAGAGTTCAAAATTATCTATCTACTCTGGGGACCTCGTGAGCTTTAAAATTACAGCCTCGGTTTTCCCAGTTTGGTCTCTGCATCATTTAATACCAGAACTGTAAAAAGTTTTATTTGATATAGAAAACCTCGAGTATTTTCTACAAAAAAATCATATCATCTATATCTGTCCTAAGCAAATTGTACATTATCCGACTTTTACTATATTTCTAAGGTATTTAAACCGCAAAAAAATTACATTTTCAAGACTAACCTAAGCAGTCTAATATAGTTTGGTTTAGTAGTTATGGTCAGTTACTGTCGGCATCCAAACAAGAAGAACAGATGAGATCAGGACAATCAAAACAACTTTAGAGCTTTTAGAGTTAATGATGAGCTCTTGATGAACCGTCCACCTCTGTTTAGCTTCTGTATTGTACCGAGTTTTACACCTCAACAGACTTGGTAAGTTTACTTCCTGTTTACTATCATGAGATCTTTGCTAGACATGTTCAGCATATGTGGACGATACAAGAAAAAACATTTCTCTTTCTGCAGGTGTAGATTTTTTTACTGGAAAAAAGTCAAAAAGATGCGTTGAAAATCAGTTAGTAGAACTTTAGTTTTCTAAAAATTAAAAAATAAAATGTAAAAACTGCTAAAAGTCTGACTTTTTTATGAGGGACAAAATAAAAGCATGAACTTCTTTTTTTTTCCATCCATTTATAACAGGAAATTTACAACATTGCTTATCAATTTTATCAGACTAATATGTTCTCGTATTAAGTCAGTTGAAATCCTTAAAATTATTTCTGTTTGCTAAATCCTAAAAGTATAAAAGAGATGATCATCAATGTACTCTTCAAAGCTAAAAGGCTCGCTAATGTCCCACTATATTTAGGATAATGGATTACTGCTAGCATCCTTTGCTTGTTCTGTGTTGAGATCCTCATCCATGATGCTCAAAAACAGTCAGTGCTACAAAAATGATGATAATTATTTAATCACTCCATTTTCCAGCAATTTAATATGGAATTGGTTTGGTTCTTATACTTAAGTTATTTAGGCCAAAAATCCCCATGTGTCTGTTTCCTCAGATTCCCCAACAGACGTCAGATTAAATCGAATCAGGTCAGTCTAGATGAAAATCGTGGTTTGTGAAAAATTATGTTGGAGTGTTTTTAGTCTGAATTTACAACTTAAAGTCTCTGAGAAGTTTTCCTCCTCTACTGTCCTCATTGAGTTCATTTCAGTTTTACTTCAGTTCTCACCAGCTTTCCTGTTTCTGCTGTATTCCTTCTTCTACAAACTTCTACAGTGTGTTGCATAAACGGTAGGTTCAAATGTTATGTTTTTCTATCATGCACTCTTCAGACTTTTTATTTAAGTTTATTTATTTTGACTAGATTTCCAAGAAAATTCTTGTTTTTACTCTCAACTTATGTCTAGATTTACTTACAGATTCAAATATTTTTGTGGATACTTATTAGATTTCATGATTTTTTTTTTTATTTATAACATTTACCACATTGGATGGTGTAGCTTGTCAACAAATAAGTAATTTCCCTCCGGAGAAAAATAAAGTATGTTCTCCTCCTTATCTTTTCTTATCATAGCTTCATATCTTACTTATACTTAGTTAAAGGGAAACTATAATTTCCTTTTGGGATTATTAAAGTATGTCTGATTCTGATTTTTTGTATTAGTATATCAATAGTTTAATTTAAATCTGCATAGCTGCAAGCTTTTCTCTACAACAAACTTAACATTTTTGTTAAATAATTCCCTTGCAACCTTGACATTTGCAGAAACTATGCAGCATTGTTAGATTTACAAATTAGCACTAATTAGAAAAGCTTAATGCTTTCTTAACTGATAATTTGCTGCAATTAATTAAATTGCATTTAGTTGTATCTGCTGACAAGTAAATTAATGTTTTCCAATATCAGGCAACACATTTCCTCTTTAGTTTTTTCCACATTTTTACTTTTATAAAGCATTTTCTCTCTGAGATGTTGGATACAAATGTTCATCATTGTTTTGACTGCGTAGCTTTGAGTAGCAACCAGATGCAGATGGGTAGACAGAGGCAAAAACATTAAGCAGAGAAGTTTAATCCTGAAAAAGAGAAATGTGTGCAACAAAAACTTTGCATGGCAAAAGGAAAAATTTATTTGCATGGATCTGTATTAAACCATAAGGGATGAATACCTTGATACAGACAGAACACAAGAACCAATTTACAATCGAATTTCTATTTGATTTATTTCTATCAACAGTCTAGATAGCAAAACGCAACAGATAATAAGGAGTTCAAATCCTGCATATTCTAAAGTAGCTCTGATATTATTGATAAATCTTAGCAGATTGAAATCAGACCAAAGTATTTTCAGTGATTTCATCAGAAGACTGAGGACATGGATCAGCTGTCTTCCTGCATCTTCCTGCAAAATAGATATGAAGCATCATCAATTGATGCATCATGATTGAAATTTTGCTGCTCAGTCTTGAGCGATATTAACTTCTGACTGCTTTTTTAATCTTTTATGTGTTAGTAAATAAGCATTGAGTAGTCTTACCTTTAAGCAATGCCCGTGATATGACACAAATGGAAATCACTGTGACGACAACACCCCCAATTCCAAAAACACGATACATGTATACCCAGAATCCATCCTGAGGTTCAGCACACTCTGAAAGATAAAACAGGAAATAAAATTAGAATCAGAGAAACTCTTCTTATGTTTTTCTTCTTTTTTTTTAACCGAAAAAAATGAACCAGATGAGGAAGAAATTGGAGGTTAAAACCTGAGGATGAACTTGTCCAGAGTTATAAACTGAGTGTTGTTTGGAGCTCAGTATTTCTTGAAAGACATGTTAAAAATTAATGATTAAAGTCGACACATCAGTAACCATATATAGTCGTTAGTTTTGATAAAACCGAATTAAGAAACGAATCATATGAGATGCATTGCAGTAGCCAGTGAATAATCAACAAATAATCCCAATACATAATTAAACATAATTTTATCCTCACACCATGGACATGTCAGAAAGCCAGTGCTAAGTAAAAATAAAACATAAAATAAAAAAACTAAACTGCTTTAAACCTGCCGCACTATCTACCATTGAATCCTCAATAATGGTTTAAGACAGGTTTAAGGCGTCCAATCCTTCCTATGTGACAGCAGCCGGATAACATTTTGAATCAAAAAGAAAATTTAAAAAAAATGCTCAAATGTGTTTACGTTCCACTGTTTTTTTTAAGGACAGGTATATATACTTTACGATTCTCTGCCCTTTTGAGACGTTTTTTTTTTCAGTCCGTTTTTGGATCAAGCCAAGTTTCTACCTTGTCATCCGTTGTGTAGAATACAGAGGGGCGGTTAGCCTCTCATGATAATCCCCCGATTGTGAATCATGGATGAAAATCAAACATGTTTGAAATTCAGTCAGCTCTCATGAGGTGATCGTGAGCGTATCCTGCTGCTGAAGCAGATTGGGGGGAGCTGAGTCACCCCAACCTCCTCATTGCACGTGTGAAAACGAGGGAATTCTTCTTCTCTGACTCTACTGTCGGATAAACAAGTCCAACCAGCTCCATCTATCTACTGGACTGAGTCTGACGTGTGGCTTGTGGACATACAGTGTTAGGAATCAGTTCGCATCAGAGCGACGAGTTGTAAAGCCCGAGAACAGATATTGTGAGCTGCGAACTCATAAACCCAGAGGTATCGTCATACAGTTTGAGCTGTTGCTGAATCCAACGACTGAAAACATTGTGCAACTAATGCCCTGCTTAAAAAAGTTAAAACTAGAAAAGCACTCGGAGAGCGCAGACCTCCGCCAAGCACTTGGTTTGTTTGTTTGTTTGTCTGTTTGTTAGCAACTTTACAGAAAAGGCTATCAATGGATTTTACCCAAATTTTCACAGAAAGGGTGTATTATAACCATTGACAAATGATTAAATTTTCATGATGATCCGGAAGCGAAGCCCACCCCTACCCCCGGGATGGTTATCCGCATCACCATCAAAAATGTGAACATTTGAGCAAAATCCGTCCATAACTTTTTCTTCAAAGTTGCTAACGAACAAACCAACGCTACCAAAAACATAACCTCCTTGGCAGAGGTAAATATTCCTCTGTGCCTCATACTAGATGTCATGAGTTAGAGTTGTCAATTTAGTAAGACTTCAAATCTATAAATACACACACCAAATACTTGGCAGACTGTTCAAATGCAGATTTTGCTGCAAATGTCAATTCATGGTTTAGATCGATGCACCAAATACTCACCAGTCACTGTGATTTTGATGACATTGCTCAGACTGCTTCCACTTCGGCATCGATACGTTCCAGAGTCACTTTTGAGGATCTTTTTGAAAGAAAGGTATAAGTTCCCTTCCAGTGGGCTTCCCTGCTCCCACCCTATTTCAATGTGACTATTATTGTTTACAGTGAGACGAATGTGTTTTTCCTCGATTTTATACCAGTAGACCTTTGGAGGTATATTGTTGCAGAATAAAACTGGACATTCAATCCTGAGTTTCTGTCCAATAAGTGCTACATAATGTGTGTTTCTCATCACTTGTAGTTGTATTGTGCAGTCCTCACCTGCAGCAGGAGACAAACGGACATAAGAGATTACAAAACTGGCTCCTTCTTTTGACAAATCATTAACAGTTTAAAAGCCCTTGGACTTACTGCTGAGAATAGCTGAACTCTAGGAAGCTACCCATCGTTTAAAGAACCACAATAGTCACAGAATAAACTTCACTCCAACCAAAGTAATATTAAATCCAAGTTCTATGAAAATGAAGAAATGAAAGTAAGACAAGAGAATGTTTTTATCTAAAATAAACTCTTGAAACAGGCCTGAAAAATAATGGTACCAATAGAAAAGACTGAAAATAATGTGACCAAAGGAACATCTTAATTCAAGTTGTGTTCACTAATTAGCATCGCCGGTGTCTAGAATCTAGTAATTAGTCAGTGAGCTTATATGTAGAGCAACAGGTATTCGCTATGCTGCTTGGCGACATGGTGTGTCCCACACTCAACATGGACCAGAGGACATAAAGGAAAGGGTTGTCCCAGGAGATTTGAAAAGAAGATTATAGACAAGAATGTTGAAGGTGAAGGTTATAAGACCATCTCTAAGTAGCTGGATATACCTGTGACTACAGTTGCACTTATTCAGAAATTTAAGATCCATAGGACTGTAGCAAACTTCCCTGTACGTGGCAATAGAAAGACAATTAATGACTAAATGAAAGATATAGATAATGCAAATTGCAAAAAAAAGAGCCCAGAAAACTTTTAAAGTGTTTAAAGATGAACCTCAAGTTCAAGGAACGTCATTGTCATTCATTCTGTTCGAGCCAAAGGGAAATTACTGAGGACCAAGGAGGACACTGTTGTTAGAAACAAATCATAAAAAAATCAGACTGGGATTGAATGAATTACATGTTCACAAGCCACAAAACTTATGAGAAAATGCCCTGATGACGGATGAGACAACAATAGAACTTTTTGCCAAGGCACATCAGCTCTACGTTCACAGATATAAAAGTGGAGCATATCAAGAGAGCAGAAGATATTCTGTATTTTTTGGGTTTTCTTTATTTCATTTATTCTCCTTTTTTTTTCCCCCTCTCCCTCACTTTCTTTCTCTCTCTCCGTTGGGCTATGAACCAGCACCTGAACATCAAATCTGTGCTTTATTGACAAACAGGGCATATTAAAAAACAAACAAGTAAGAACCTAAAAATAAGATCAAGATCTTGGAAAACGCATAGAAACTGAGCAATGGAATATTATAATACGCCGTACAAAGTATTAATCAAAAGGAGTGAAACATAAAATTATACAGAAGATGATCCTCCAGCTACTTAAAATTAATGATCAGATGTCAGGAGAGTGTTGGCATGGATGTAGAAAGAAACAACAACACAATATTGTTTACAGTATTTTCTTCAACCTTTCATATCGTTTTTGCCAGAAGGCGGAATATCATGGCAATATACCACTCCAACATTACTTTCCTGCACATGTTACTCTGTAACAGCCGTATAGATCACTATCTAAGCCTAACAGAAGGAAATTATTTTGATCATGTGAAAAATATTTGTTTTAGACAAGCGCTATCGCTCTCACTGACCATTTAAACCGAATATATGGGTCACTGCTATACAGTCCACACAACTGTGATGCAAATATAGCAGAATTTGGATCCAATAACATCATAATTCATTATCAGGGTGTGCCAGGCCAACACTCGACTCACATCGGGATACTGGATGCTTGAAATTTTTGTAAAAATCATGTCATAATTTTCGTTAAGATTAAATCTGTCGAATATTAACCGGCCACACTTGGGCCATCTTATTAAAATTTTTTAGAAAAAAAAAATGTTTAAAAAAATATCTAATCACACCAAAATTACAAATTTCTGATGCTAGGAAAGTCATAAGTTTTGTTAAAGTTTAACATTGCGTACCCCTTAAGATCTTAAAGCATGCATCGGAACTTAAAAATACTCGTCTTCGTTTCCTGATGTTAAGACCACCCTAACGCTCTCAACACATCACCAAATATGGCAAGATGGGAAACGGTGACAGCAATTGTTTGTTAAATATCTCTCAATAATAAAAAATTAGATACAGGAAATTAAAGCAGGATTTTTTTTTTGTTGACTTTCGCTAAATAGAATTAAAGACCTGCTCCCAGGTTCATGTTCAGTTATTTTAACTGTAAAGGCTGCTCAGTTGGGTTTATGCATCATCTGTTCAATTCCCGGACTGTAAAAAGTTTTGTTTTATATAGAAAACCTTTAATATACTTTATACCCTTTGATGTAATAATCTATATCTGTGCTAAACAAAATGACACTTTATCTAGCTCTTACTTCATTCCATATGAATGCAAACCAAAAAAAGAAGAAAAAAGTGTTTACATTAAATCATAAAGAATATGTTATTTACGATCACTTACCGTCAGCATCCAGAGTAACAAGTAGCAAAGATGACATCAGGACAATAAAAAGGACTTTAAGGCTGTTAGAGATCATGTTGGTGTCCTGATCAACCTTC
Source organism: Jordanella pulchra (assembly GCA_034780135.1). NCBI lineage: Eukaryota > Metazoa > Chordata > Actinopteri > Cyprinodontiformes > Cyprinodontidae > Jordanella > Jordanella pulchra. Next base: position 11,960 of record JAUZNJ010029971.1, read on the forward strand.
CACCTCTGTATTGTTCTGGGTTTTACAGCACAACATATTTGGTAAGTTTACTTCCTGTTTGCTCTCATGGGGTCTTTGGTAGATGTGTTCAACATAGATCATAAATGTTAATAGACATAATGTGGGTGACGCGTGAAGAAACGTTTTTGTTTCTGCAGTTGTGTATTGCTCTACAGAAAAAAAAAACGCACAAAGATGTTTTGTAAATAAATTCAACTGTCAAAAGGGTAAAAAGAAAACACTGAGAAAAATCTGATTTTTGTGATGGAAAAAATACCTTTAGAGAAATATCCATTTGAAAACAAGTTTGCAGTCCATTACTCTTATTTTTTATAACTATTTTTTGCCTCTAAGCCACTTTTATGTGCTTTTTACATTTCTGTTTTTTGCACTTTGAATTGTCTTACCACTGAAATGTGTTATATAATTAAACTTGCCTTCCCTTGCCTTTCAGTACATGAAATCCAATCACTCCATTGCCCATTATTATACTTGGAAATTGTTTAGTTTGCTGCACTGTTTCCTCTGTAGTTAGGTACACAGTTGGTCCTTTGTAAAAATTCAAAGTAACTTGGCGAACTATGAAATAACTTCAGATTTCATGTTTGTACTTGTACTTCATCACTAATAGCTAATACCTATTGCTCTAAACATTGAAATCAAACCTATTTTTTCTTACCGTCTTTGGAAGGATAAGATTATTGGCCAGTTTGAATTCAGACAGTGAATTCAAACTGAGAGATGAATGGGTTGCCATCTTCTTTTGCTGTCAAGTAAGAGCGACGCTACTCCTTTCTACTATGAACCTTTCTGTGTCCCACATAACATTACTGTAGAGTCTCAGCATGTCAGCCAAGATGATAAAGCTTGGATACAAAGGCTCTTTCCAATGGATGATAGATCGGAGAATCCTCTTCAGAAGATAGTTTAACAACAACAATGTGTCTATTCCAGATAGGAAGACAGGTTTCTCCAGATCCAGCACTAGAGAAATTGCCTACAGTTATCAACAACTATAACAACTCGCTGAAAACTGCCTATGTGTTACTGACACATTTAAATTCCCTTTTTTTTTTTTTTTTTGCAATCGAATTGAACAGAATTGAATGGAAATGCTTTGGAGAAATTCTGCTGACTCAGGCAGTCTAGTTAATCTCTAGTTAAGAAAAAACACCTTTTTTTTAATCAAAAATCAATAAAAAAAAAAGATTTGTATAGGATGTGTCCACGAACATAACTGCTACCTGTTGTCTGTCACATTCAGCCTTTATTGACCAAAGCTGCATGACTTTAAAGTTTTATTAAAGAACACAAAACAAACAAGTTCAGACAAATGTAAAAATATTTTTCTTCAGAAATGTTGCTTTTTTAGAAATATGTTTATACCTACTTGAAGAACTTTTAAAAAATCAATACTTTTTTTTTAATGACATGCTATGTTTGTTACACAGAGTACAATTTAAAAATAATGAGAACTATTAAACCTGGTGTGATGTTGTCAGATATATTAATGCCAAAGAATGAAAAATGGTAAAAAAAAAAGAAACATATTTTTTCTTAAAAGCTTTATTATAAATGAAACAAAAGTTAAAAGGGGTTTTACATTACATTTCTTGAGTTAACACGATTTTTTAACCATTTTTTCCTGGATTTACAGACAAAATTCTGTCTTTTACAGCATCTGGCAAGTTTTCTTTTGGAGTTGTCCTTAATATTGACTTTATGTTTATCACTAAAGCAAATTCGTTATAAATATAAAACAGTACTTGGAAAAAAACTTTGATTCTGATATTAACTGCCGAGCTCCAACCATTTTCACAGAAACTCTCACACCTTTCATTTCAGCTATTTGTTTTCTTATACACACTACTGCAATGTTTTTCGCGCAAGTATAAAGGTTAGTTTTCACTCTAGTCAAAGAATATTTAAGCCTTGTTAGTTGCTTTACTTAGACTAGACTTCTGTGGTGGAAAGTTTTCATCTATTACTATTTTTAACCTGCTTTAATTAAGATGTTTTGCATTTTCCATAATGTCTTAAGATGACATACATTCTGTCCTTTAGCCTCTTTTTAAATATTTCCCCTCTGATGTTCTTAATGAGACAGAGGAGATTTAAAATCTAGCTCTGCAGAAGCCAGCTAAGATATAAGCTAGCTAAGCTAATTGTTTTTAAGTTGTACCTTATCATAACTTACTCCTCTGTGATGTATTACATTGTGTGCACACCCTCCTTTGAGGTTTTTCAAATGCTTTATGCCTTTGAATAATTTTGCAAAGACAAAGATTAATCCTTCTCTATTTTAATGAGATTCTCTCTCTCTTTGATAAATAAAACTTCCAGTACTTCTAAAAAGTACATTTAATGAAGTAGTTTCCTATAGTTTGAATCAAATGTGCGTTTTTCATCTTTGTGTTTTGGTTTTAATGTCTTAAATAGGTCCAAGGTTTATGTGTTAAAGTTACTTTGTTGAACATTTGTACCACATATGCAGTCAAGGAAGTGAGAAAAAAAAAGTGTGAAGTAAAAACCCAAGGGGCAGATATCTGTCATTTTGGTACATTGACACAAAATCCTTTTTTAAGGGTTGTCTTCATACATCTTTTAATAACACATGTTAAACAGCTTAATGAGTTACAGAATCTAATTATCATTAAACATCCAAAGTAAGGACATGTACTGCTGAGATCAGGACAAAAAAAAAGAAAAAAAAAAATCCCTTTTTAGCAAAACTGTGTTCTGACGTTTTTTAAGATGGTCATTGTGGCTGACTTACATCCTGTTTGTGATTATGAGGGTCTTTGTTGGATGTATTTGTCATGATGGGTTAAGGTGTCGAACCCACATGCAGAACACCACAGGAGGCAGAGAAAAAGTTAACGAGTTTATTTAAACACAAGCACAGAGTAAACAGGTTCTGGTTCGGTTCTGGTTCTGGTTCGGGTCCGGGACAGGAATCACAGAGATCTGTAGACCGGGAGGTTCGGTTAGCCAGGTAGTCAGGCAATGTGACAAAGTGTTGGTTCAGATGGTACCTTAGATGGTTCTGACAGATCCTTGGGAAGGGGAAGTACCGGAGGGGTCCAGAGACTGTTGGTCCAGCAGAGAGTTCAGCAGC